>JARKIE010000129.1:0-246050 GCA_029378255.1 Mycena rosella
CAGAACATGCGGTACATGGCCGGACACTGACCAGTTTTGGGTAGGCATGTAGATCTGATATACACAACAGCAGACCGGCTTGATTTAAGTTGATATTGAGAATCTGGAAGGGCGGAGGGCCGCGGGGAAATCCGCCGAGACGAAACAGATGGACACAGCCACATGAAATTCAATGCAAAACAGAAGCTACAGGTCGATTTGGATACTTAAAATATTACTCAAACAAACATATTGCATTGCAAAAATGAAGTGCTCAAACTGGACAGCTCAAATGCGCGAGATAGGCAAAAATGAAACATTGTAAAAGAGAAAAGCAGCTGGTGATATTCGAACGCGGTCCACGATTGGCACCCAATTACCAAGCATGAGCACAGCCACTATGTTTTCACAACTTTTGAAGCTGATTTAAAGGACAGCCACTATAACCCTTTTAACACAGCCACTAAATCCAATAGCACAGCCCCTATTTTGCATTGCAATCTTGAGCTGGGACACTTTTCATCGAGACCTGAAAAACCTCAAGTCGATTGATTAAATAACGATTACTATAAGTACTCGTAACTGTACAGGTTTCCTAGCTCGCAAACTGATTGACCCTGCCAAGGAACTTTCACCGGCCGCTGTTGTTCGCCTCGCCATTACTGTATGATCTGCTTAATCTGCTTAATCTTACTTATCTTTTAAATTGTATGTACTCAGTACTGTGGTCCTCTGAAGGTGGTGGTGTGGTGCATGTGTGAATTGGTGCGCCACGTCTATAGTATCAGAGTATCAAAAACTCCGGCTCGTTCAGATCCGGTGTCCAGGACCGTAGCACGTGGTTGGTTGATCTGAGAAAAGCCGGTGCCCTGAATGGGTTCCCGTAGACACCGCACATTAAAACCATATATTTTGGGCTTGGGGTGACCTATAGAAGCCTCAAAAATATTTATGGAGCCAGAGGTGTGCTGGTGGCAGCATGGTGCTGATTTAAATTTTTCGACAGCATGTGGTTGGTTGATTACAGAAAAGCCGGTGCTCTGAATGTCCCGCACATTCAAAACATAAATTTTGGGCTACAGGTGATCTATATAACCCTGACAAATATTTATGGAGCCATAGCTGCTCTGGTGGCAGCAAGGTGCTGACATGTTATAAATTCTGACAAATATAGAAATCTGTAGTAGCTCTGTCATGATCCGGAATTCTTTTCTGTTATCCTGGGGTTCAACTCCGATATTCCAAACTCAACCCCTCCAAATCCTGATCGTAGGAACAATGATCGGTATTAATATTGCACATTAACCCTATGTGTCCTGTCACCATGGACACCAAACCCCCTAATCCCCTACAAATCCCTTGGCACCTGTATATAAACCCTGTATTATTCTACTACTCTCTATACTATTCTGGTCTATACTCCAGCTGCTTGTTTGCTTGTCCCACTCAGCTCCGCTTTTCCCTCATCCAGTTGCCTCAGTCGTGTTTCGAGAACCCGACAAGCCGCTGTGCTGACAAGCTCCTTGAAACACATTTTGGCTTGAATTTCTGGGATCGACGAAAGCCATATCCGCCCTTTACTTGGCAGTGGAATGATCGCCATCAATTTCAATTGGTAGCTGTTGCCGGGATCCGGAAGGGCTTGCCTGGGCACGGTTCCTGAGGCCCTGAGATGTTATTTTAAGATACGGAGTTACTGTGGTGTAGCTCTAGCAGCACAACAAGAGCTTTCGGGCAGATGCAAGGCGGCACAATGGTGCTTAATTTCCAGTCGCTGATCGGCATCATACAAATACCATGGCTACTCTTATTTGAACTTTATGTGTTTCATTCTAATTTCACGTGCACCCACCAGACAGAAACTGAGCAAGCTAACGTTCAATAGTCTGTGATTGGGAGAACAATTCATCGCATCCCGCACTCGACACTCAAAAAATTTGTGGTAGACAGTGTGGAGTACATTTTCTAGTATGCCAGACATATGTGTTATACATGGTTCCAACGTACAATTTTTTTTTTGAGATTTACTATGGTTCGTGGATGACCGAGGATGCAGATACATGGGAATAAATGACATTAGGAACATTGTAATGCTGGGTAGTGCTATTCTATCTCGAATAGGTCCCCAGATGCTGAACAGACCCACCCATCAAGCCTCGCACAGGTACAACCAGAAATAAGTGACACCTGCGAGAATCGAACATAGTCGAAGATTGCTCGCTGATTATGGAATACAAACACAGCCACTAAGTGCTCACAAATATGAATAGGATTTAAGGGACAGCCACTAAATGTGTTCAACACAGCCACAAAACATACTATTACAGCCCCTAAATTTGTTACAAACTTAAAACGGGACACGATTCACTGAGACTTGGAAACCTCATTTCGGATTGATCAATAAAACAATTACATAAGTACTCGTAAAATTCTGGTCAGTGCAGCCCGAGGACTCCGTGAATTTGCTCCCAAATTAGTGTCCTGATGCGCTCGGAGCGCCAACTTATTTTCTCGTGGGTGGTTTTCCCCAGATGAAGTTGGCGTTTGGTTGGCTGAAGTTGGCCATGATCCGGTCCTTGATGAATGATCGCATCACCAACGATCCGCCATCGGGTCATCGCCACTGACAGCGACTTGGACTCGTCTTCAATCTTCAATTTCAATATCTGGATGCACCAGATAAACACCCCTCTGCTCATGCAGTATGGTCTTGGCCACATCTTCCCGTGTACTTTCAGCTTCTCTTCCCTCAGACTCTCCGACCACAAATTTAAATATGCAAGTCGTTGTGGGCCGTCAACGCAGGTCAAGGCTCCTTGATCCATTTGCGCTCGTTCCAGCGGTGCCTGGCACTTCGGTAAGAAAAAGACACTATCATATCACGGGCATAGCCGTTCAAGTAGGACCGATGGTCGCATCCACGATGAACGTCTGGGATTATGGAAACTCGCGAGCTAATTCTCCACTTTTTCAACGGACGGGACGGACGGGACCCGTCCATTTTTTGTTCTGGCAGGTGAGCTAACCGGACGAGTTGTCCCGTCCCGTCGAAAAAAACGGCCGTCACGTTTGACGGACGGGTTGAAGCCCTAAGATTCATCAAGGCCGATGGCATGAACACCGAGCCCCTCACTGTTGACTCTATCCAGATCTGTGCGCCTAATTTTCTTCTTCCATTAGCACGTCTGATTTTCCCCAGATGTGGGACAACGGTATTCGTTTATTCTGACCGCTGACCAAGCCGTCGACAACTGTTGGATTCGCACCGTTGCCAACGGGGGTACTGGTAAGTACCCTATGCCGGTGTCTATGTTATTCGCTGACCTCACGTAGTGATGTGCGGGTCGGGTCGGGCTTGAAAGCCCGGGCTTGGGTCGGGTCGGGGCGGGCTTGGGCTTGAGAAAATCCCCGACCCGACCCGAGCCCGCTAGTAGGGCTCGGGTCGGGTCGGGCTTGGGCTTGAGCCCGGGCTTGGCTGTATTTATTTGCTCCCTGCATTCAAGTAAGTTTCATAGCAGATTTGGTGTCCTGTATATGATTACTCACTGTAAGTTTTGTTCTGTAAATTTTTGAACCCTCACGGACGGTTTTTTCAACACCACTGTTTAACCATCAATCCATCAAAATGATTCGACTTATATCGCGACTTGCCAAGCCACATTCAAGGTAAGAAGACTTACTGGGGATGCTGTATTTCAGTTTACCAATGTTGAACTACCTCAATGCTACCATTTCATTCAACAAATCCGACACCGAGTGGGACTCACTGAGGCCCGGGCCCAAGCCCGGGTCGCGGGTCGGGCAAAATTCCGGGCCCGACCCAAGCCCTACTTGAGCCCTACCTCGGGTCGGGCCTGGGTCGGGCTTCAAAGCCCGACCCAAGCCCGGGCTTGGGCTTCAAGCCCGACCCGGCACATCACTAACCTCACGCGAAGTTGGAATAAATTCCGCGATCCTACGCTACGTTGGTGCAGACGAAGTGGGCCCCGTTACCAGCGTCACGGACTCGACCGCGCCGCTCGTGGAGACCGACCTCCGGCCCTTGGTCCCGACAGCTGTACCTGGGACTCCGGTCGCTGGCGGAGCTGATGGGACGATGAACCTCGCGATCACCATAGACTTCATGATGTTTGCGTTTTCAATCAATGGCGCTGTACGTGATGCGCGTTTGAGTCAGTGTTGCGCTGATGGGGTTACTTGCTCCCAGCCATTCGCTCCGTCCACTGTGCCCGTTCTCCAGATTCTCAGCGGCGCCCAGACTGCCACGGATCCCCTGCCAACCGGGAGCGTCTTCACTCTCCCAGCGAATAGTGTCGTGGAGGTATTTATCTGATATCCATCACCGCGCTGCTTCCGCTAATTTCGATATTCAGCTTTCGATTCCGGGAGGAAGTGCCTGCGCACCGCTCCCATTCCATTTGCACGGTGTTCGCGGCGTGCATTTAATGCCCAGGATCGACATTGATCCCTACTAGCACAACTTCTTCGTCATCAAATCCGCCGGGAACGACACGTTCAACTTTGATAACCCGTGCGCACTCCTTCCTGGCTGAATCCCAGTTTCCTAGATTATCCGGGACGTGGTGACCACTGGAACTGCTACTACGTACGTGTCTATGCGGAACGCTGAACGCCCTATATCTAATTGAACCCACCCATAGCGATGAGACCACCATTCGGCCCGTGGGACGCACTCTCTGACACGCGACTGATTTTATTGTTTCCAGTTTCGTCACAGACAATGCGGGCCCATGATTTGTGTCCTGGTATTCTTGGCTAAATGTCCTGACGTTCTTTTCAGCCGGATTCTCCACTGGTATCCATTCTTTTCTTCGTATATGATGCTTTTGATCTTTGATTATCGTTCCCTCGCAGCCACATCGATTTTCATCTGGAACTGTGCGTCCTCTTTTCTCCCTGCCCCAGTCCCCTGTCCTGACTCTCCGGCAGCGGTCTGACCATTGTATTCGCAGAACAGGTCGACGCAATCGCGAACTCGACTCACCCCAGTGAGCATTGACCGAAAATTTGCCGTGGTCATCATTGACATCCATCCAGCCGCCTGGGATGACTTGTGCCCGACTTACGACGCCCTTCCCTCCGACGAAGTTTAGAGGCACTTTCCAAGAACGCAAACGCAAACAACGATCGCTCATACGCTCATTTTGCTACCCTTATTTATTGTTCTCGTTGCTTTTCTGTGTGGGATCCTAGTCCTTAGAGGATCAATATCGCATGTACCAAACCATGTACTAAACTGTGGTAATCCCTACTTGATTTATGGTCAGCACATTGTGCACTGGACGCTATGCGTATTGACGCGCAGACTGATCAAATTCCTGCCTATAGTACGAACCTCTCCAGTCGAACACTCCGAAGGTTAAAAACAGTTTGTCAGGCACGATCCCCGCCACCGTCTCCGCGCGCCGCTTCCGGAAAATGGCAGAAAGCGTGGTGTTGGGGAATCCGGGTATTGAGTGTAGAAGATCGTTCTGACCGCGGAGGAGATGTAAGATTCCGCAATCTAGCTCGTATTGCGAATAAGTACGTACTACGTAGTGCTTGAATTCGAAAAGCCGGCACTCCTCCGTACGCCTGTTAAACCCTCACATTGGGCAGACCCTCGGTGGTGAACCCCACGCTCGGCAGTGAGCTTCTGAGCGTCGGCGTAGGCGGGCGGAGACCTCCTAGTTGTTGCCGCTCTAGATGCCGTCCTGCCGGCGGCGACGGCGAATCCGCACCTGGTAATCTGAAGAGCAGCTTTTGGGGGAGCAGATTACCGATAGTTGAGCTTCTCCCGCGGAAGGCCTACCTTAAACTAGACGACTGTTGTAATTTCCCACCCGGTATCTCTCGCCGAAGAAAACCAACTTCTTCTAGTTAAACGACGGGTGGCCAGCCCGCCCGCGTGTCTTCCCTTCCTCTGACAATTTATATATAGTCTCCCACGTTGGAATGTATATCAAGCTTTCAAGGGCCACGTCTAATAAAGCCCCCTAGGTTCTCTTAAGAGTACCAATGCAGGGGTCGTACTGATCACCGTTCGACCGGGCTCGGTCGTGAGTTCGTGCTGGGTGAGCTATTGGCATTTTCACTTCGAGCTCATTCGTGGCGGACGTGACATCCAGTTTCAGTGTCCTTGCGCCCCTCTCCTCTCTCAACGCCGCCAGCGTTTCTACCCGCCGCGCAGTCGCAATAACGCGTAGGCCTGCGGACAATGCAGCTGCGACGTCCCGAATATTCGTAAGAAAATACCGCTGAAAATACTCCCGCAGCGGCCAGGTGAACTATCTTATCAACAATGCGGGCTTCCTGCAAGCTGGAGCGATGGAAGATAAACACTCCAGAGAGGATTTTGGCGCAATTCAGCACCTTCTTCAGAGTAATCAACGTTACAAACGTTTCCTCCCCCATTTCAGAGCACGAAAAACCGGTGAATATCGGCTCGCAGGGCTCTACATTGTGTGTTCCCGGGACCAGAATTTATTGTGCTAGCAAGGCCGCCCTGGACGCCGTTCCGATACGTGGGCACGGAAGTTAGCGTCATTCAACATTCACTGCATTTCGATTCAGGCGCGTCCCAAGGTCTGACGTTTAAGACTGTTTGCAGTCCTAATATTTGGACACACAGGCAGGGGGATTCCGGACCTCGCTTGCGGAAACGGGGAACTTGAGGATCGCGGCGAAACGAATTGATGTCTACCAGGCTGTGCATGATTGGACCGTACGGTTCAACCAGACAGCCGGAAAAAAACGTGGAGACACAGAATCGCGGCAGAGCAGGTCATTAAGCTGATCTCAGTGAATTCCGCTCGCACGTTGCCCTTGCGGTTAACTCGCGGGGATGATTCCATCGAGTGGGCGGAGCAGTTCTATAAGAAGCAGCTGGAGGAGTTGGAAACGTGGAAATCTGCGAGCACCGGAACGGATGCGCCGATCCAGCCGTTGGTTGGTTCCGTGGATGATTTTTTACATTGGGCTTCAAGATTCCGAGAAGTACATCCGCGAAATGGCAGAATTATGCAAACGTTTAGGTTACTTTCGAGTATAAGGAAACCATGCGAATCCAGTAGATTTTATTGCTCTACGTTTTAGCGGGAAAGAGGACCGCCTCTCCCTTCTTGTCACGATAGAAGAGAACTTCGCCTATGTAGAAATTAGAAGGTCTCGGCAAAGGTCAGGCCTCCAAAAACTGACCGTCGTCCTCGACAAACTGACAAGCATTATAATTGTCCCACAGCGCCTGAAACACAGGCTTGTCGGAGAACACGTAATAATCGCCGATAAATGCTTTCAGCGCCTCGGTCGCTTCCGCTCCGTGATCTACGCGGGAAGGAAACTTGTGAGTGGTGTGCAGTGATGAAGGACGTGTCGAATTCGAATTACAGAACGGCATTTTGGGAAAGAACTGGCAGGCATAGGTTAAATGCGATGTGAGCGGCAGTCAGAGTAAAACTCGGCGTACATGATGAATGACGTGGTACCGCGCGACGGAGTGCAGAAAAAAGTTCCCCTGCCAGCCAAGGAAAGACCTGATGCCACTGAGCCGGTGGCGTATTTTACGTTATCGCTACGTACCTGTCGACGGTGGCAGCGGCGCCGCGTTGGAAATTCCACTCTTTACCGCGGAAATGAGGGATTGTCTGAGGATTGAATTCGTGGGAAACTACGGAGGAGGCAGAAAACGTACCGGATCGGTGTGGTGCAAGTAAGTGATCATTATGACTAACAAACACAGAGAATAAATTCGCGAATAAAGAGGAATAGCCGCTACGCACACCAATGGGTGACCGCGAGCCACGGGATCACATAGTACTTGAAGACTTGCGCGGCGCCGTGGATCTCGACAGCTTGCCAGACACCACAAACCATTGCGAGAAGGCCGAGATTGGATAGGATCACCGCACGGCGTTGCGCCTTCGTGAATAAAACAGAATTTGCTGGGGAAAAGTCAGCCAAAACTATACTTGCCGCGATTGAAACTCACGGTTGAAGTGGTTTGTCCACTTCGGATGGTTCTTCTGACCGGAGGAATTGAACACTGGGTGTCCGGGTCAGCCGGCGCGCACGGGAGCGAAAGGACTGCGCACGCAAATACGCCGGGAACGCCAAAAGCTGTTGTCGGACCAGCATGAACAAGGTAAAGAGTGGGGTGTCGCCGAAGATCTCCTGGTAGTCGATGTGGGTGCCTGACTGAGGAATGCCGAGATCAGATCTGGTTTTCGGCACGTAAACTTCGTCTCGTTCCATGGATGCATGGCTGATGTGGTGGCGATGGTGAGATATTTTCCAGCTAAAAAAAAGCGGATGCCGTCAGATGATACGAGACACGTTAGACCGGAATCGAACCTGAAATATGGCGTCCACAGAAGGCTGGAATTGGACTGAGTGTTTCAAAAACCCTCAATTAATGAATTTGAACATACGAATGTGTGATCTGACGGGGAATAAATGTTGGAAGCGACGCAAACTGAGAGTGAACGTACGAATCCGATCATGTCATTTAACGGTCTGTGGGAAGAAAAGGCGCCGTGTCCACACTGTAGACTCGGGGTTGAATAAGGGATAATATAACTTAACATGACGCTTACTTCGTGTCCAAGCACCCAGATGCCGGTGAACATAAGGCCTTGGAACCACCAGCTGGAATAAGGTTGAGTTTGACGCCTAGAGCATTGAAAGTGGCTGACTCACTACACACACCAGGCGACCAAGCGTAGGGTTGTCGAGACGACCAGTGGGCATGCCGAATTTGTTCCGAGCTCCAAGAAGAATGGATCGATGGCGGTAGCGAGAGCCCAAAAGGTCGCAGCCAAGGAAACGTCTCGACCCAGGTAGAGAAGGCTGCGGGAAGTGCTCCGGGAAAAACATCGCGCTGGGATCGCGTCGCGGATCTCCTTCAGTGACCTGGGAGCCGTGAACGAAGAGAAAACGGGCGCGGAATGTGCAAGGTACCAAGGCATCGGAGTATATAGCGGGTGGGGGTCGGACATCGATGGCTGGGAAAGACGAGGGCTGGAGTTCCAATGTCGACAGGATTGAAACTGAGGGCTAAGAACTGCATTTTAACGCTACTCGTATGCCGTATTCATTCGCAGGACTCGTGGAGTTAAGCGAGTCCGCGAGGCCAAAAGGATCGGCAAAAGGTTCTGGATGGCCCTACGGCAGGGCAATAAAGTTTTGGTTAAGTAATAAATTGAAGTAGGAAGTTAAATGCACTTTTTACTTCCCTTTGTATAAGGTGATGATTGTCTATGGCGAACGTGGCGAACGTGGCGAGTTAAAGGCGCGAAGGTGACGATGGGCAGACAGCAAGAAAGGCTAAGCGAATACTGGGACGATCTAACCTGTCCAAAAACATTACGGGGGCTCCACGGTCACTGCATACCAATAAGCTTGAGCGTTTCGCCGTAACGCAAAGTTGAGTGTCGAGGTTAAATTCTTTCCGGATCCACGCCAAGGGAACTTCTTGGTATCAAACTCCTTTGAAGAAATCCTTCTAGAAAAGGTCTCAGCTGAGCCAGTGTTCCCACCCAAGGCGGCTAAGATCTCTTTATGCGATATGTCCGGGCTTCCTTTTAATTTGTCTTGTGCCGTCGAAGGAGGCTGCGCAGGCTAGGTCGACCCGGACACGGCTTTACCAAATCATACGCGTGCTCGAATAGAAGTTGAAGTCCCATGCCAATCATTGATTACTGGTGGGACGAAGAGGGCCCGAGAAGAACGTTCAGTCCGTTCAACCTCGGGAATTGGAGCGTCAATTGAGAGCATAATTGAGGGAACAGGCACGCACTGTCGATCCACCAAGTGCCTTCTTTTTTCCCCTTCCTTTTCCTGTCTGCCGTAAATTCGCCTGAAGAGTTGAGGAGGTCCAGAAAGGAGATAGTCACTGCATATGGCCAAGAATAAGGCAGGCCGCCGGGGAGCGATACTGAGCGCAAGGTCGATCCAATTTCGTTTTCGAAGACACTACTACGTCATCTGGGACACCGCCTATCTCGCGGAAGGTGCTCGAGGCAAGGTCCAGGGCACGGACGAGCGAACCCGAGTCGTATAAGCTCATCTGGAGCTCCAACCTCAGACCACAACGCTGTTGTTTCGCGCGGATGGCCCGCCTGGAAGTTTCCGGATTATGCTATTGGTAGACGTGGCTTGAGAGACGCAGGCCCGCGTCGCGCCGGCGAGCATCTACCCGTGCACGCAATTCGGGGGATGGAAAAATTGAGCGCGGAGCAGGTGGGGAAAGGGCGGCGGTAATTAAATGCAAGGCATCCTCAACCTTCAGGATAAGGCTACTGCGTGCTTATGAGAGACCGCACCAGACGGTAGCAGTGTAAGCGACCCTATATCCCCCATAGCGCCTAGACGAACGTTAAAGTAAGATACTCCTGGATTGGAGAAGACGGCTACACAGTGCCCAATCTGAGAATGAGATAACGAAACAAGGCAGCGTTTTCTAGCAGACTAAGTCCAGTGTATCCCTATCAGAAATTTCACCAAGTATTACCGATTAAACAACGTTGATATCTTCTGGTTCTCAATCCTGTCAGATAAACACACCCATGCTTGCACCGTGCCTTTGGCGAGTCTTCTGGGAAGGCTGCCTCGTGTGATGCGTGGCGTTCTAGCGCTCTCTTGAGAATCTGCAGCCGACGAGTCGACATTCATTTACGAGGAGCGCCGAATGTGCTTACTGGACGGTCTGAATCCACGTAGGAGGTAAAAGCATACCACGGTCATCTGACCGGTAATTTCTTTGGACAATTTGGGACCAGGACAATCACAATGGAATTTGAAATAATGCGTGACAACTTCCATCAGCCACAGTCACACACGACGAAGGAAACGACCATGAGGAAGGGAACCGCCGTAGTAACCGGGGCCGCACAGGGAATCGGGCGCGCAATATCGCTTAGGCTCGCAGCAGACGGATTCGACATCGCGCTAAATGACATTGCAGCCAAGAAGGACCAGCTGGAGGGCGTTCGGGACGAGATTGTGCGCCTCGGGCGCAAGTCGTGCCTTTTTATCGCGGATGTCTCGGTTGAGGACGACGTGCGCGCGATGGTGACGGCATCGTCGCGGAGTTTGAGGGTGTCGACGTAGTGCATATCACCTTCTGACGATAGGCCGGAACGTCATGGATTTTCTAGATGGTCGCAAACGCCGGGATCTGCAAGGGTAGTGCGTTCCTGGCCGGTGAGTGGTTGCGTTTCTGTGTGGAACGCTGAGTGCCGAGGCCGCGTACCTCAACGCGCATCGATGACTGGAACCGCACGTTCTCCATCAACGTCCCCGGCACTTGTCTGTGCTACCAGTACGCCGCCCGGCAGATGGTTGCACAGGGACGCGGGGGTCGGATCATCGGAGCCTGCTCGCTGGCCGGGAAGCAGGGTGAGTACTCCATCTGCCGCAAATCAAGAAGTTAAAACGTCACAGGACGGGCCCCCAATCTATCTTGTTATTGTGCATCGAAGTTCGCAGTCCGAGGCTTGACCCAGGCGACAGGTGCGCTCACACACGCCGCGCACGATGACGATGGTGCACACGGCCTTTAGCTACGGAGTTGGGCGTGCATGGCATTACTGTCAACGCGTATGCATCCGGTCAGTTCCTGTCTATCGCCGGAGACGGTGCGTTGACTAACGCCTTTTTAAATCAGGGGTAATGGAAACTCCCATGAGTCCGCTGTGTCCCTCTGGTTTTAGTTGACCCCAAAATTTATCCGCAGCGGACGGATTCGCCCATGCCGCGGGAATCGACCCGAAAGTAATCTATGACAGGGTGAGTCTAGCGTCATAGCTAGCCTGACGGAATACACTCACGCTGCCCAGCAAGCTGCCAGCACTCCGGTTCGGAAACATGGGCAGCCAGAGGACGTCGCTGTGGTTGTTTCGTATCTGGCGTCGGAAGAAGCATCTTTCAAATACAGGGCAAACCGTAAGCAGTGGCAGTTTCTCGCCGTTTCTCGTGCCCATCAATCACCGTTACAAATTTCCATCAACGGGGGCAACTTTTTTGACTAGGAAATCTCACTACCAATTATGAATCCATCCATCTGACTTCTGATGCACATACCTTCGCAACTACCAACGCCGCCGAGGTAACACCGCTATGGTGAATGAATGACTGCGCTGACGCCCTTATCGCAGCGGACACGCCAGTGCTCGCATAACTCTGGTTTTGCTATAGCCGCCAATTAAAGTATGGCCGCAATGAACCCACAGTACGCAGGTCTTGTCGGTGAGTCTCAGTTTCGAGCATAACCATAAGGAGGAACATGCGTTCGCTCTCATCGTGCATCTGGTGGGGCAAGTAGACGGTGGCGCGCTCGCTTTCGTGAAGCAGGTGCGATCGGTACGTCGTGAAACACACAATGCCCCCGCCATTTCCGGACGTCGGCGTTGCCTTAAGGTCCCCGCTCAGTACTCGCGGACATATCCCACTGCGGCTGGAGCTTACCAGGAGCTCCTTGTGTGAATTATGATACTTTAAGCTGTACGATCGATTCTCCCAGCTCCATTCCCGCTCCCTAACCTGGTCAACGGGTTCCGACGCAGAAGAAACCACTCACGAGCTAAATACTCCGTCGCCGGTCAGCTCATTCCATTTCCGCTGCACGATGGTGAAAGCCTTTTCGCGCCGACTTGAATTGATCGCCCAGATGAGGCCGCTCGCTGCCGTGATGGTCGTTATTTTTCGGCGTGTGAAGCCCTGGGTGGTACTTGTTGTGTAATGCACGGCGCCGTCCGCGTCCACTACAGGAGAGTCCAGCAGTTTCTTGTCGACGAAAGTGAGTGCGCTGGACATGGTGGGGGCAGAGATACAAGGTTGGTTAGGTGCTCAGCTCCACTCCTTGATATAAATACGTTGATCGTGGAAATCTCCCAGGTCATCCGTGGCATAGTGATCCAAGTACTACCGCAAGATCAGCACAAGAAGCTCATGTTGCGACTCCGGTCGCCTAAATGGGGCTGTTAATAGTTTTTTGGCAAAAATGCAGTCGTGTAATTCTTACTGCTCTCCGAACCTGCTATTTTTCGGGCGGATGCGCATACGAGGTATGTATATTTCGATGCCGAAATGCCAACCTGTGCATAACATTGCAAATCACTTGTATTAGTGTAAATAATGCAAGAAAACCCCCCAAGTAGTGAAAAAAAAAAGTCCCACTATTACAGCCATATGCATCTCAAAAGCTGTTTCCAGATGCAACCGCCCGCGTGATTGACTGTATGTATGTACACGCGATTATACCAATTTAACCAACACTTCGCCGGCTTTGAAACCACGTTTGACACGCTGCAGCAAACAGCAGTCAGTATAGACAAAACAGATCCCCAAATCACCCACATCTTGCCGACCGATTTCAGTGAGGAGGATGGCCATAAGGAGGAACATCCGTTCACCCTCGTCTTGCATCTAGTGCGGGAAATTAATTGCAGCGGGCTTGCTGTGCCCAAGAAAGGGAAAATGCATTTCGTAGTTAGTGAAGAGCACGGTGCCCGCAGAGTTTCCAAAAGTCGGCGTGACCTGGAAGCTCGTAGGTCAGTACTCTGCGTATCGCACACGTTCAGCGCGGACTAGGAGTTCCTTGTATGTATACTGATACTTAAGGTGATATGGCCGATCCGCCCAGTTCCACTCGCCGCAATCCCTACGTCGGTCAGCGGTGTTCGTCCCGAGAGCCAACTTGAAACCGCACTCACATGCTAAATATTCCACCGGGTTCCTTCCTCAAGCTCTCCCATGACTTGTGCCCACCGTTGATCGAGAGGGTCTTCTCGCGCCAGTCGATGAGTCCGACGCTGCCACTGGCCGCCATGACGGTCATGATTTTGCGGCCAGTAAAACCTTGAGTGGTGCTAGTCGTGTAATACACCTTGTCGGCTGCGTCAATTATAGGCGTGTTCAGCAATTCCTTGTCGACGAAAGTGAATGGGATAGACATGGCGCTGGTCGACGTGCAAAGTTGGTACGATACCACCAGTTAACTTCGAATTTGAGTACGGACGCTGACGCCGCGCGGCGGGTGATCCGCTTGCTGAAGTGGAGCGGATCAGCCGCACATGCCGCCTGATCATGGGGTCACAGTATGTATATATTGTTGGAGATTGGCAATCCAGCACAAGCCCACAACCTCGAGGAAGTCAATGCTGACTGATATGGAATGGGATGGGACATGCTGGAACATGCTGGAATAATTCGATTCTAATTTCTAGTATAAATACCGTACCTACAGTAGAGCTCTTTATGAGCTTGTAACCTAAGGCCTCACGGCCAAGAGTGATATCTCATCAGGTTCCCGAGATAAAACATTTATGGGTGCACATTATCTTGGTTTCATGCAGCGCATAGCTTCAGTGCGGCATACTAGACGGCGGCAGGCAAGCGGCAGGAGAAAGTATTGCCACGATTAATATTGTGCCGACCGACTGGGAGCGTCCGGGGTGGAATTGTAATCGTCGACGACGGTCTGGATTTTTGATTGAGCACAAGCCGCCGAGGTCTTCCTCGGGGTACTCTTACTAAAATATATTCCCAAGACGCGTGGGAAACTACCCTGTATAGATTAAAGTTACTGCTTACGGCCAGATCAGAACTGTATGGCCATCCCCTATCTGTATCGGCTGTCACGGTGGCATCGCGTCTGGGCACATCCTCGCTTTCGCGGGGGCCGAGGTGAGCCTGCGATTATGATCCACTAGATGGCCCTGAATCAATCACTGCCATTTCACCTTCCGAGTTTTTTGTGTATCCAAACTGAGTTCCGCACAAGCCGTTAGCTGCGCCATTTCTGCAGCGAAGTTCGGTGCAGCACAGTTTCGACCAAAGCAGCCGTGCCGCTTCCCGTTGGTTTGAGAAGCCTATCCCCGTTCCAGTCGGTCGAATCCCTGGACTTCTGCGTGGATTCTTCAGGGGTAAAAGATGACGTGCCATCTTCACAACCCAGACGTCGACGTCGCGCTACATCCGGGGGTCGTAGCTACGACCTTCCCCACGCTCTAAGACTGGGAGCTCACCTTCTTCAATACGCAAAGTACGTACATGCGCTCCGAGCGGAGGATGTTGGCGGGGCTGGCATAGCTCAATCTGGGAATGGGATTGCGCGTTGCACAATGGCCCGATGATTCTTATCTAGTTCCTTCCTCAAGATCCGTCGAGCTTCTGAGGCAGGCTAAAGACTCCCCTGTCCCCGAGCAACCAGAAGGTCCCTGGTGTCTTACTCGTTTAGCGGGTCATTCAAAGCTGACGATTGCTTACAGTGCTAGCGTGCCCGTGGTCGTTTGCGTGTAAGTTCTGGTACATTCAGATCTATTTGCCAGACTAATGATTTCCCAAGCGTTTGCCCAGCGTGTAAGGACACAGAATTGAACTGCTCCGGACGAGTATCGAGTTAAACTCGTAGATTTATTGACTCGTTTTACCCAGCGACCGTCGAAATTATATCGCCAAAATTGCTTGCGTCGTCGGTTCTCTTTGCTTTCTGCACCCACCGGTCAGAATTGACGCAGGAAAATTGAACCCACGTCTTGTCAGTCTGTCTCCGTTTGCAGAATCGCCATGAGGAACATGCGCTGGATCTCGTCGTGCATTTCCTGAGGGAAGTAGATGGCTGCGGGTTCATTGCCGTCGAGCAGATACGGTTTATATGGCGTGAACTGCACGGAGTTTCTGCGGGTTTTCGCGTTCCGCTTGGGAGTCGGGGCCCGAGCGTACCAAGAGCTCCTCGTGCGAGTGATGGTACTTCAAGTGGTACACTCTGTCCATCCAATTCCATCCTCGTTCCCTAATTGCTGTTCGTACCCAGTGATTTCTGGAGCACACGTCATCGCGCACGAACTAAATCTCCCGTTGGAGCGCGATTTCAGGTCATCCCATTTTCGCTGGACGTCATTGATAGCGAATGTCTTATCGCGCCAGTTCATCATACTGGCAAGCCCATTCACCGCCATTATGGTGATCTTTCGACGCGCAAGCCCGGTTGTTGTGGTGCTGGTAGTGTACAGCGCCGTCTGCGCCTACGACGGGAGATCCCAGGAGCTTTTTGTCGCTGAATGTGAGTGCAGTGGACATAGGGGAGATCGCGCGTTGGTAGAGCGCCCAGCCCCGGACTCTGCTATATAATAGCTATAGTGAATAGGTGGAGTGCTGGGCCCCACTTGTACTCCAGGCGGGAAGTTCCGGCGTTCAGGCAATGGTAGGCGTCAGGCTATGCCGCGAAGCACTGCCTTCATAGACTGATTTCACGTAGAATGATGGACGTTGTTGTAACTTGTACGGCGGCCGTGGTGGACGAGGATCAATATGCGATACTATAGCATTGCAAAGGTTGAACAAGTGAATGTTTCGGAGATTTACCCCAACGATATGCCTGCATCCAATGATACGCCTGCATCGTTCGTCTCGGCAGCCCTTTCTCTCTGGAGCGACTATTAGCAGAGTGAATCAGGCTCAATTAGGCGAGCACCACGCACGTCTTGTCGGCGGATTTCGGTCTGCAGGATCGCCATCAGCGGGAACATCCGCTCGATCTCATCTTGCAGCTGGTCCAGGAAGTAGATGGCGGCGCGCTTGTTCCCGCGGAATAAATGTGATTGGTATGTGGTGAAGCACACGGCGCCTCCGGACGTCGGCGTCGCCTGGACGATATGAAGCTGTAAACCCACAAAATCCACTGCGGGCGCACCAGGAGCTCCTTGTGTGAGTTATGGTATTTCAACGTGTATGGTCTGTTCCCCCATTTCCACTCCCGCCCCCTAACATGAAGCCAGTGTTGAGGTGCTTAGTTTTGGAAGCAGATAAGACGGAAGCACGAGCTAAATATTTCGCCGGAGTGCGATTTCAGACGCCGCCATTCCCGCTGGACGCCATTGATGACGAAAGTCTTATCGCGCCACTTGATCGTCCCAACCAGCCCATCTGCCGCCCTGATAGTCGTGCTTTTACGACCTCTGAGACCGCGGGTCGTGCTGGTTGTGTAGTGCACAATGCCATCTGCGGCCGCTATGGATGACGCCAGCAGGTTCTTGTGCGCGAATGTGAGTGCGGTCGACATGGGGAAGTATAGAGGGCGAGGTTGATTTGGCACCCAAGCTCCGGGTGCTATAATTGAACAAGAAGCATATCACGACGTTTGCGATAAGCATCAAGCCGCTAACTGGATGGGTATAGGCCTCGGAAATCATACTGGTTTGTGAAACGGGATCGAAGGATCGACCTAAGTCGAAAAGAAGACCACAGTGGCATGAAGGATGTTCGCA
This sequence comes from Mycena rosella, assembly GCA_029378255.1. Taxonomy (NCBI): domain Eukaryota; kingdom Fungi; phylum Basidiomycota; class Agaricomycetes; order Agaricales; family Mycenaceae; genus Mycena; species Mycena rosella. The sequence goes on from JARKIE010000129.1 coordinate 17,244, forward strand.
GATGATGATGAACACCGCCGGGATAGTTGCGGCGCAAACAGGCCAATTAAAAGTATGCGGCCACCGAAAAGGAACCACCAACTAGTACCAGGCCGACTTTGAAGAGTAGTTCCTCTTGGTTCCAACTCGGGGAAGCTGTTTTGCGACCGTTGATTGGGGCATGGATCACCCACACTGGCACCGGATCGGGACCACTCCATGTTCGGGGGATGCCAGGAGGTGTTCGACGACCTGGTTCGTGTCGGGGCGGCCGTCAATCTCTCTGTAACGACAATTAGCACAAGTGAATTCAAACACAAGCAAACACACGTCTTGCCGCCGGATCTCCGTATGAATGCACACCATGAGAAGGAACATCCACTCGATCTCGTCTTGCAGCTGATTCGGGAAGTAGATTGCGGCGGGCTCGTTGGCGCTGAATAAGTGAACCTGGAGTGTGGTGAAGCGCACGACGCCGCCGCTTTGAAACGTCGACGCCAGCTTCAGAATAGGGTGTTTCATAATTGGATTTTGGAGCCCAACTCGTGTCTCAACTCCGACCCCAACTTGACCTCAACTCGGGCCAAGTTGGGGCACAAGTTGGGGCCTCAATTGTGAACCACCTGAGCAGATGTTTTCTCGGAGTTGAGGCAGAGTTGAGGTTTGGGGATCAGATCTTGTGCTACAAGCGAAGTTGGGGCTCGAGTTGGGGCAGAAGTTGGGGGAAAAGTTGTATGTCAAGTCGAGGTCATACCCTCGATTTGACATCCAACTTCGATTTTCGTGCCCCAACTCCGACCCCAACTTGCCCCGAGTTGGGGTCGGAGTTGAGGCATGAGTTGGGCCCCAGAATCCAATTATGAAACACCCTAATAGTTGCTACTGTACATAACGGGCCAGAGCGTATCGTGAGCGCCTTGAATCCCGTGTGGCTCCACTTCACTCTGTACGGTGGATCAGCCCAGTTCCACACGCGGACCCTAACCTGTTTATCAGCCCCGAGTTAAGAGGAGAATAAGGGCTCACGAGCTGAATATTCTGCCGGAGTACGACTTCAAGTGATCGATTCCCCGTTGTACCCCATCGATACCGAACGTTCTATCGCGCCAATTCATCGTACCGATGAGTCCACTTGCCGCCGTGATTGCTGTAATGTTGCGGCGGAGAAGCTTGCTGGAGGTGCTGACTGTGTAGTGCACCACAGAGCCATCCGTGGATACTATGCGCGAGTCCAGGAGGTTCTTGTCGGAAAATCATATTGGGGTGTACATGGTGGGAGTAGAGAGGGTTTAGCGTCATGACACTCCCGTTGACGATCAATTGATGGTTCCAAGATTCATTCGGTTGCAGAAGGTGCACAGCACCGTCGGGTCTGAATATGTGACTGCACTGCGGTCACTGTGGGGGACACGATAAAGGTACAGGGACGCAGCCCACTGAGCTATAATCCAACATTGAAGGCGATAACCGTCTGGCCGCGAGGAAGCGTTATAAGAAGGATTCATAGTGCTGGCCAAAAATACGATACGAAAAAAATAATTTTGAGTATATTCAAATACGCACGAATACGATACGGCCCTGGAAGGTCCCATTGAATATGGATATGGCAGAATATGAATACAATACGATATGGATAGAATACGATATGGGGCCAGCGTACTCAAATATATTTGGATATGGTGTGCGACTTCGGCCATCACGGACCGTGATTTACAGTAACTCCCCAGCGGATCAGGCTACTGCTAGGCACGGAGCACGAATTCAACGAGCCTGCTTTGAGCACGGCACTACTTGTGGGCGTGGCAGTGGCTACCAAATATATTTCCAATGTGCTGCTGGGCGACTATGTTCTACTCGGAGCGGGTACAATTTTTTCTTGTTGTTTGGATGACTCGGCCTAACATAAACTCAGTCCTCCATCCTGCAGTGTGCATTTCTTTTTTCCAGACAAGTCAACGGGACCCCAGTGTCGCCCCCCGCGTGCGCCAGCTGCTTCTCGACATCGTGAATCGATATGCTCGAGCAGATCAAGCCACCTCTCCTACACACGTTGAAACAGAGTCCACTCACAATTCCACTCCGTCCACATCGATCTTTGCGATGGCAACGGCCCTGGAAGCCACACCGGCTTCGAAAACGGTAGCACCGGCTGTTGATGGCAAGGACGAAGTTGATTTGTGTTGCGGGAACATCTCTCCCGTCGCGGCGAGCTTCGATGATCCTCTCGCGTGGTGGAAGGTTAGTCTTTCCTCTCTTCACGAGGCGAGTCATTGAACCACAATGGCAGGAGAATGCGGGCACTTTGAAATATATGGTGCGCGTCGCGCGGGATATCCTCGCCATTCCGGGTGTAAGCATCTCCATCGAGCGGCTTTTTTCTAGCTTGAAACACACTCTATCCGACACTCGGTCATCTATGGCCGCTGAAACCGCGTCCGTGGACATCATTACGAAGGAATGGTTGAAGTCCGGGCTTGCTGAGGGGTTGAACTGGACGGAGTTCATCAAAATTCATAAACAAGTAGAATATATTTGAATATATTCATATCGTATTCATATTTGGCCACCTCAATATGGATACGAGACGCTAAAGATACGATATGGGGTCGCGAGGGTGAATATGATATGGATATGAGTACGATACGCCGTTTGGCGTATCGTATCTGTATTTGGCCAGCACTACTCGGCGAAACCTCGGCTAATGGGAGTGGGACTCGGCTAACCTCGACTAATAGCTCAAAGTGCGACTCGGAGCCTCGGTTGAGGGCCATCGGTGGACTCGCGTTAGTTAGTGGGACTCGGTGGCTCGGCACATCAAATAGTTTAGACCTCCGTCGACAGCACGGAATAAGCTTTGAGTCAAGCAACACGCTCTAAAATATTTTTCCAAGCTTTACGCAGTGGGCCCAGTGGCGAATGTCAAGGGGGGTCTGCGGGGGTCTCTCCTGCGCTACATGAATTTTAAAACTGAGAATAAGCTCAAAAAACTCGAAAATTAGGATGAAGCACTGAATAAATCAACTTGGATGTGCTGTCAGGCCAAAAGAAGGGGCCCTTGTTCCCCCCAGGGATAAAAATATCCAAAAAAAGCGTTGAAGCGCGTCAGTAAAGACAGAGATACAGACCCGGAAGCGTCATGCCGAAAATGATGTTTTAAGCGCCAGTGATGTGAATGCCATCAAAAGTGCGACTCGCTTAGAATTGGGTGGGTCCCACTGCCATCAGTCCCCCATTCTGGTATAGACTCAGATTTTGCAGGCCCAAGCTCAGGTCTCAAGCCCGAGCCTCAGTACCACCCAGAATATTGATTCCCCCATCGAATTTTGACTGGACAACGCGTTCATTAGGTTAGCGTGCTACTTCCATTCACTCAAATGACTTCACGGAGATTGGAGGGTTGAAACGATGGCTCGGAACATCAAAAAACAGCAGTTGCGCTCTGAGAGGGTTGAAAGTTCAGGAATCAAGTCGGTAAGCATCCTTATACATAGTTCCACACGTTCATATCATTTATACACTTGTTCCCCATTATACCACTAAGGCTCCAACCATTTCGTTTTCGTTTACGGCCAACCCTAAACTAAACGAAAACGGAAGGAAACCCGTTTAAAACCGTTTAAACAGCTTATAAACGGTAATTCTTGCCGACCTTTTGATAAAAGCTTGGAACAGTCACTGTGGGTCGCCAAAATCCTGCATTTCAGCTGACAGAATGTTAACATCGCCGAGAATAGGTTCGGCAAGGACGAATGAGGTAAGATCACTGTGCGCGCAATTTGTCCAGGGCCATGAGCCACGGGAATATGGGAACCAGGTGCCTAACAGGCACTGCAGGACGAGCAATTCGGTGTTCTTGGGTGATTTGTGACGTCTGAACACCCGTATAGTCTCCATATGTGATCCAGAAATCAATGTTCGCGTCCCGGAAGGGGGGTATCCTCTGGTAACCGTTTACAAGTGGTTCATTAAATATTTGCAGAGCTCCTTAAACTAAACGAAAATTTAAACAGTTATTTCCGTTTAAAATATTTTAAAACGGAAATGGTTGGAGCCTTATATATCACGCATTATATACGCCGTTTGGCCAGTGCCTCAGGTAAGCCTGTGCCTCCCCAGGCCTCGGGCTTCAAGCCCTGCGTGAGAGCTTGGGCTTGGGCTTTCGATTTCTGAAGCCCGAGCCCGCTTACAAGCCCGGGCTTCCAGGCCGGGCCGGGCCCTGAGAATCCCTATCTGCGCACCAGCGACTCGATCCGAGTCGGAGCCCCATGCACAGCCTCCGGGTCTCTGCGGGTGAAGGGAAATTGACAGGATGCACCGCTGCTTGGCGTCGCCCAAGCCCTGGCTCCTTCGCGTCGTCCTGTAATTGCTCGTTTTCATCCGCCCTTCATGTTCAGATTGTTCCTAGCGGCCCCTGGTGAATGAATTACTTCAATTTATTTCCTAGCATGGAAGCTTGCACTGCCACTTTCATTCAAGCTGTCACCGCACTGCCCACGCCTCCTATCATTAGACGCGGCGCCCACCCCTCTGCCAGGGCCGCGGTACACATAAAGACAGCGGTCTTGTTTCCTCCCACAGCACGATCTGCCACGTCTTCTGCACTCAAGATGGACCCCTACGCACCGACAGAGAACTGCCCGATATGCGGCATTCCGTTCTCCTCCAAGCTCGGTCGAACGGAGGAGGCGCGAACCGCGCATGTGAATGCGTGCATCGAGAACCAGATTCAAGCTTCTACGGGGCGCAATAGCCACGACGATAGAAAAGCCAAGGGGGCGGATTGGAATGCGCCGCATGATTTCAGCGCGACTGGGTCTTCAAGTCACCCAGTTTATGTGCCTGCAAGCACAAGCTCGCAGAGGGCTCTGATTGAGCTGTTCGTCGGACAGCGAGCCATGCTTGCAGCCGCTCAGGGCGAGAAGAAAGTTGACGTTTTTCGCGGTGGAGAGACCGCTCCGCATGAGAACGACCGTGAGTGGTGTACTCTCTATTCTTTGGACGGTGCTAACGGTGATAAATCCGTGAAGATGGAAGACCATATTGCGCGCGCAGATGCGGCGATGTGGCGCAGATGGGGAGCACCAGAGTCAGAGACTTATCAGATCGCCATGCGCTACATTGTTGCCACCCGAATGACGCAGCATTGGGAGGGGCTTGCTCTCTACTCACCGGGAAAGTTCGTGAAGCACCTAGAACAGGGTTATATGGAACCGATTCCTGTTGCGTGGGCCCAGGATCTTCGTCTCGCCTTTCAGTACCCCGAGAGCTCCCGCTGGGAGACTCCTGCGGAGGAGCGACTCTATTATGTGCTGAACAACGGTGTCGTGCCGGATGGACAGAAACACGCTCGGAGTGACGCTCCAATGCGACCGCTGAATATCGTTCGTGACAGGAACACCATCATCCGGCGCGGCAATGAACGCAACGCTCGTCAAGTCCACATCGATGCGCAGAAGCTGGCCACCTATCAGAGTAGAGGCGACGTCTTTCATTCGGACAGGCAGATCCAATCGCATACCTACTCTGCACAAGTCCCGAATACGATCACCCCCGCCAGACAGAGGGCTTTGCATGCACTTGCGGAGGGTCTCCAGCTGGACGTGGATCATTTGGAAACCATGATTCTCATCGATGTCTCTGGCTCCATGACCTGGAACCCCCACGACGGCGTTATCGGTACGATATTCTCTTCTCGTTATTCGACGTTTCTCTAATTCCGAAACAGGCCCCGACATGACTCGCCGCTTCCACGACCAACCCTCCAACATCGTCCTCGTCCAAAACCTCGTACATCGCGTTCTGCACCACATGATTGCGCGCGCGCGGCGCGAGCACCCGCGCCAAGAAGGCATCGACACGGTGACGTTCTCGTCTTACGGCACATTCGTGGGGCGCCTCTCTGCCGCGAACTTTCCGCGCGACTGGGCGGAGAGGGTAGCTTCGCAGCTCGGGGGCGGCACGCAGGTCATGCAGGGTTGGCAGACGGTCAAGAACCAGTACTTTCGGTACCAGCATGAGAAGTACGGGCATGGGCGGTATGACGAAGTTTATGGCTGGCAGCCGACGCCGGGGATGCCGAAGCTGAGTCTTTTGGTATTCCTGGACGGCGAAGCGGCGGATATGGACGAGTTTGAATTGGAGCTTCTGGGCGAGGCGTGGGCATATGTTACGATTGCGCTCGTCGGTGAGTTTTGTTGTGTTGTTAAATCTTGGATGCGATTTTACTGAATGGGGCGCACTGGTAGGTATGGAAAATTGTCCGCACCATCACAGCCATGCGGTCGAGCTTGAGCGAGTGGCGTTGTTTAATCCTCATGGTGACTGAATCCAGCGAATTTGCTCGCACATGCTGATTCATGTCCGCAGTGGGCTTCTTCGACGTGCATGGAAGAGTCTGCGAACGGTTTGTGGTTGAAGATTTGCTGGGGTCTGTTTACCCCGTCGATCCACCGCGCTACGACGAGATCTTGAGGCCCGAATTTGACCTGCCACCCAGCAATGAGCTGCCTGGGTACAGTGATCGAGATGGTCGAATGATACTTGATTTTCATCGTTCTGACCAACTGAAGACAAAGTTTGAATGCAATAGTACACGTGTTGATTTGAAACGTCCAATAACTAGCATTTTTGGGACTTTCTGGCTTGTTGACGCAAAAACTATGTTTCCCCGTCCGTTCTGAACATTTTTGCGGATATTATGTTCGTACGATGTCAGGGTATCCCCATGCTGCAAGCGCGCCCGGATTGACGGAGATCTCCACCCTCCTCCCCCCCCCCTCTCGAAAAACATTGTTTTCCACTGGCCCTTGCCCAATTCCGACTCCCTCTTCGCGTTTATAAACACGAAATTTGGATATTTGGAATGCCCTACATCCTACCTACACGTGCATATCCAGAACGAGCGCTGAAGAGTCCAAAGGCTTGCCTTTGTCACCTCTACTCAGCGTGTCTGGGTCCGCTTCCGCACGTACGCATGTCTGTCAAGATAATACCTGTATTCTCCGACTCGAGCTCACTCTCAGCTTTGTGGGTCCATGCGACCCATGAGCAATGACGGTTGGCCTTTGGTAATATTCGCTTGGTGCGGATTGCCGCGGGCCCGTCGTCGCTCCTGAGAATTACGAGTACTTATGGAATCGTTTTTGATCAACCGAAATAAGGTTTTCGACGTCTGGTTAAAAAGTGTCCCAATCTAAGTTTAAAAGAAACAAAATATATAACCCAAAAAGTGTGTAAAAAATAGAACGAGTATCGAGAGAATCGAACCCGCACGAGAATTGAGAAAAAGATTACGAAACATCAACACAGACACTATAAACTCACAAAAAATGAAAGAGGTTTAGAGGACAGCCACTAAAGACACTTCAATACAGCCACTAGAAGCAATAGCACAGCCCCTGTTTTTTTTTACATGGCTGTATTGAAGTGTCTTTAGTGGCTGTCCTCTAAACCTCTTTCATTTTTTGTGAGTTTATAGTGTCTGTGTTGATGTTTCGTAATCTTTTTCTCAATTCTCGTGCGGGTTCGATTCTCTCGATACTCGTTCTATTTTTTACACACTTTTGGGTTATATATTTTGTTTCTTTCAAAGGCATTTAAACAGGTGCAGCTTAAATAAAGTTGTCTGCTCTCGCTGGAAAACTAGGATCTATACAAGCGAATGGTAGGTAGTCCACTGACAATACTTGCATTCCTCGGATGCACGACTACGAACCTTTTTGATGGTATCACCTGAGGGCATGCACACTCTTCGTCTTCCAGACTGCAATTCAACAACGTCCCGTCACCTCTGTCACTCTTTATAACCACTAAGTTCCCGGCCCACTGTGAGCAAGGATCGGAGAAGAGGAACAAAGCTCCAATTAAATGGATGCACCAATGTGTTGTGTTGAGGTAAACCATCACCATGCATTCAGACTGCATGCCGTTTCGAAGTGGATATAGCGTAAAGCATGCCTAACCCAGTTCTCCCTCCAAATTGAGTTCAAAACCTGATAATACTGATTTAATATTGACTGGAGAGTCACAGACTGTAGTTGTTTGCAACAGGGAATGCGAATGGGAATGGACATATCGTCCCTACCTCCCGACGACTTTCTACGCCTTCATTACTGATGGCCCGTATATCACTTCTGCAACACCCTACGTCACACCGCCTCCCCGCCACTTCCACTGTCCGTGATAAAATTGCGCTTGGCCAGAGTCCATATATGCACTCTCAACGTGGCTTCTCTCCGAAATCTGGTCCGGCTACATCTCGCCAAAATCCCCGTATTGCTTTACACAGATTTGGTCCTGGTGCTAAACACGTCGGTACTAATCTCGGAGTTGCAATCGGTCTTGCTCTCTTGTGATCTTCCCAACAACGTCCCTTTCATATACCTCCCTCATTTACGACGACTCATTGTAGAGTTTGATGGTGCCTCTCTCCCCCAGCTCTGTGGTCTATTCGTGACTCCATTGTTGACGGAGTTACAATTGGACTGCGGATAAATGCACGGAGCTGCTGCGTACCCTGCAGAAGCTAGAATTGGGTGTATTACATCAACGAGGCCAATGTTTCTGCAGTCCACGCGGCAACCCCTCATCTCCAGGAAATCAACCTCATGCGTACCCGACCTGTTGCCGCCCGATTGATCTTTGATGAACTCGTTCGATTCGCTCGCTGTGTTCCAGATTTGAGACTCTTGCGTCTCCCGCATATCTTGCCAAAAGAAGACGCTCTGGATATGTTGATTGATCGGTCAGGACCACGGTTCGGGTCTGATTGCACCCTCATATCTTTTAAAGACCTAGACATGTCGGAGTCTCAGCGCGCCGACGGCACTTTGATCGAGGAGGTTACCGAGACTCCCACCGGTACTTGGAAGCACATTTGGTACTATCTATTTTGTACGTCCATGTAACTACTTGTTTCGTAGTTGGTATTCAGCATATTATTGGGGCGCACCTGTAAGACTGCTCAACTCTGGCCTCAGTCCTTCAATTTCCTACTATCATCTAATTCCACAATTACGGAGCATGTTTGGAGCGCATAGAATTTCCGGATATACCACATCTGAACATTTGTCATAACGTCGGGTTAATGACCTGAGCATGGTGTGTATATGTCCTGCTCTGAAAAATTCTCACGCTTTGATCTAATCCGGCCAATGCTCGTGCACGATCGTAGATACCGTGCCGGAGCTGTCCGTGATGGTGCACCGTCGCGCCATCTGATGGGGGTGTTCTGTCTTGTCTTTAACCGTCGTGTCCCAAGGTACCGTCTCGGTCCTCAGCCCACTAAGTAGCTCATCATACTATCTATACTATGCCGAAGCATCTGGCGTAGATTCCTTCGTTTTCAGTCGACTTGAACCTCTGGCTGCAAACGGATCTTGCTCAGAGCGCGCGGTTCAACTTGAGGGCTTCATATAATCTGTTTCACACAATCAACATATAAAACAAAAGGCATCCTACTCGGCGCTACTTGACTCTGGACCTTGAGCTTGCGGTCGGAGTCTCGTCTCGTTGAATATCCGCATCATCTTGTCATCAGACCGGACCTGGCAAGCCATGTTAAAACTTGGAGGATGGTGCGCACGAACGGGGTTTCCGATGGAATTATGTGTAAAGAAAGGCTCACACATGCGGGATTGCCCTGAGATGTCCCGCGACTTTGCGGAAGACGTCCGACGTGGGTTGCGCGAGTCTGGCACTGCTGTGGTCGAGTCTCGGGAAGGGATCGACCATTCCTAAACTCAGCTGGACTTTGTACGGCACGGGTTGCTCTGATTTTCTTCAGGGGCATGAGGTCCTGCCCACCCTATTTCAGATTTATAAGCAGAGAGATCCACAAAGCTGTTTCTGTTAACCAACTTCTCCAGACGAGGAGGGGTATGCAGCGATGAAGGCTTCGTGAATACAGCTGCCGCCCTAGTGAAATATCGTTTATATGCGTAGCTTGTGCAGTGCCAGTAATAATTCAATTCTGGCTTTGTTCTAGGGTACATGCTGTCCTGAATTGCAGGTCTTTTGTAAGAAGAAAAGAAAAAAAGGACATAAGTGCGAGTTTGCCGGGCCGTGCCACGGCCCATCACCCCCAAGTCATGGTTATAATTCAGCGCTGAGGAGGAAGCAAGTGGCTACACGCACGCTTAGCAAGCCGGACAGCGCCTCGCACGGTGTGTCGCAGTCCAAGAAAGACTGTTGACGCGTCAGCGAGAGTCACCTGGGTGGGCAGAGTATTGTTATCAGAGCCAAGATTTCGCAGCCAGTGGACGTACCGGTATAACGGAGAGAATGGGAAGGAATGCAAGGAGGCACAGCATTATAAAAAAACGAACTTTCAAAAAAGAGTGGGCAAGAGACCTGGACTGGGCTATTTATATCGAGCGACGAGGGAATGATATGCATCATACAATGTTGAAATGATAACAGGCGGATGGCGTCTCATTGACTCACAGAATTTCAAGAAGAACAGGCTCATATGGATGACATGAACCCATCCAAGAACTGCTCAGCATAATAGATTTGCGCTTGGCCGATGATAAGCATCCCGCTGGGAAGTGGCAGAGAGAAAGTTGATGCGCCGCCTGTCATCCATTGCCAACGCACATTGACGAGTATCTTGATTCGAAACCCGAAAGCTTAGTTGAACTCTTGGGCTAGAGAACAGGAAAACACAAAGAACGGGATGGGAGATATAAGGCCTAGAATGGCAGCAAACCACATCTTCAGCGCAGCAGTAGAAGGATGCGGTCCAGGTGAGATCGATCTCATTCGTACACGCTGGATGAGAGAACGTTGATGCCGCCCAGCCTAAGGGAATCTTCCGTGCAAAAGAGAATAAGGACAATTTTGTACCGGAGATAATCATCTATTTACTTGGGGGTGAGGCCGTGGTGGGGCCCAGCGGGTACGAGTACTCCAATTTCTTTGTACAGACTTGGCAAACCAGAACTACTCCCAGTACCTCCACAATTCAATTGAAACTCCGACATCAGGCCGAAACGTGGTGCCGGCCGTCGGAGTTTGATGGCTTGGAACATAGTCGTCCAAATTTACAGCTGTTTTCATAACAACTCACTCTCGAGATTGGGCTAAAATGGGTTAGAGCCTACGTCGAGAACTACGACTACAAAAATTCCGGAATTGTCAATCACCGTGAGAAAGGTGCACGTGTGCACGACAAATTTTGGTGGGCAGCGACCCGAACGCACGGTACATGGCCGGACACTGGCCAGTTTGGGTAGGCATGTTGATCTGATATACACAATGTAAAGCCGACCCAATTTAAGGTGATATTACCAAATTGGAAGGGTGGAGGGCGGCGGGGAAATCTGCCGAGACCAAACACCGAGACACAGCCACAAGAAATTCAATGCGAACCAGAGGTAACAGGTCCAATTTGCATGCTGAAAGTTCTATGGGACCATAAGGAACACATTCAAAAACGATTCGCGCAAAAAGAACCGCACAAGTGCGGGAGACAGAGGCAAAACCAAAAGAATGAGTAGCGATTAGGTAAGGGGATGTATAAGGGTTAGCCTTTGTGGCTGTACAATATCACAAAAATGAAGGCTTTTTCACTATTCTCGTTTCAACACAGCCACTATTGCCCGTACTTCGTTAAAACAGGACTAATAAATCACCAGATGTTTTGGACCCACTTCGCGGTTCCTAAGAACGAGTTACAGTAGTACTCGTAATTCAATCGCTTGCATTAATGGATGAGCACCCTTGCTTTGCTGAATTGCCATAGTACCAATGTCAATTGGACTTGTATACAGACATGCTACCCCTTGAAGTTCCGCCACTGGTACCCTCTGTGCAACTAATATTCATTGAGTGTCTAAAATCATCTACTACTAGTGCTACTACACCGACGATCATCTTACTTCAGTACACCTATATGCAACATGGCCGAGGCACCTTCTGAATCAAACATGGGCTCATGTGCTTGTCTCTTGTTGCCCCCAGACACGCAACCACTCATCTCCCGGCTTGTGTTCACTTTTCCGTACCTAGTTTTGTTTGCTCCGGCCGTGAATTGCCTCCATGCCAATAGTTGGCCTGTCCTGCTTGTGATCATCGTGCAAGTACTTAAATGCAGCTTTTGAGCACTTAGATCTTAGTTCATGCCTATTCTCGCTCGCTCAGGATGAATCATGTACTACTTCCCAATCCCTTCTTAAGTCAATTGAACTCGAATTCACTCCTCATCGTAGCTCATCACTATCACCCGTTATGTTGCTATGGTTCCACTCCCTGTCCCGTTCATGTTCACGCTCGCGCGGGACGGGTTCAAATATCCCTTTGAGTTCATGTTCATTCGACTTTGTAGCTCTTCTCTTCTCTCTTGCTTGTCAACTCATTTAAGGTGCCTGAACGGCATCCTGCATGTCCCAAGCACTTGAGGTCTTTTCAACTTTACTAGCAGTAACCCGTGCTATGCTACGGATCTGCCGGACTCACAGAAGATAGGAGACATGGATCAGAGCATTTATCACATGCTTGCTACTGCTGAAATTAAATATGCCGCTCCTCACCAACCTTCGGTTGATTCCTCGCGGCCTCATCGGCAATTTACCTGGCATAAGTAAGAAATCCTGACATAGGCCTGCCTGTATAATTCACATGTGTGCTGGTCAAATTTAAACTGAAGAACATAAGAACTGGACCAGTGAACTCAACACCTCCGCCGAATACTATTTGTGTTTTTAACTCAGCCATCTTCCATCTGGGATGAGTCGGATCACTGGTTGCTGGTTGCCGTGTCTCCGGAATCTCGGCTCTGTCGCTCCATCACTTGCCGTAAACAACTCGGTCTCACCCCTTCTGAAACTGCTCCCTCATGGGATGTACATCCATTCAGAGCCATCAAGGCATACCTTCACTGAGATCGTAACCGAGCCCAAGTCATCATCTTGACATTTATAAATAGAAATCCAACATCGCGGTGGAAAATTCAACATTAGGAGCATGAGGCAGACAAAAAGACATCATTTGGAACTCCACACAAGTCTGACAGTTGACTCAGCCAATCCGCTTTATCCTGAGACACTCATGTCTTTTCTTATATATATTTTTCTTTTTGCGCGGAGGTTGGAGTTACGCGCATCAAAAACTGCCCCATGGGGGTGGCTGTTTTTAGTGCGGGAGACCGGTAAAGACCGACTTTTAGGGGCGGGAATCAAAAGTTTTGCGCGGGAATAAAAGTGCATCGGGACCGCCATAGGAGATAATCCCTTGCTTTGAATTTACCCAAACCTGGCGAGCGTAGCGGTGTGGAGCAGCGGTTAGGCTTCGGTCTAGTGAAGAAAAAAGGCCAGATTGTGATTCCTGGGAGTAAGGGAATTTCGATTTGATTTTGATTGGCGTTCAGAAAGGAAAAGACCATGAAGTCTTCTGAATGAAGGGCGGAAGCAGAAGGTCATCGGACCCGATCGGACCGCATCATCGAAGCTCGGCAGCCCGGCATATCGCTACTTGACTCACCCTGAGCACGCGTCTTGAGGCTGGGGCATGAATACATCACCCTCGCTAAGTAGAGAGTAACCGTGATATATCAATCCCTCTGGCGCAGAGAGGTGCATGATACATCACCTGATAGATGTGTAGTACTAACGGTGAAAATAAAAGACCACCAGGGGGGCTTGAACCAAGGTTACAGACCAAAATGATTAGATAATATCCTCGAAGTGTAACTTAACCAACCATACCAAACCACCATCCTAATATGGTAGGCACACAGGGTCAAACTATGCCCCCTTCAACAACAAAACACATAATAAGCATGTTTCCCCACCCACTGGGCCCCGCCTTAGGGGCCAGGTTAGAGGTTAGAGTTAGGGGTTAGTGGTTAGAGTTAGTGGTTAGGGTTGGTTAAGGGTTAGTCCCCAGGTATATTATAGAAGGCTGTTGCAGGTGATTTATAAGCATTTGATGGTTAGGTTGGTTAGGGTTGGTTAGGGTTGGTTAGGGTTTAAAACACCATCAAAATACATATTAAGCATTGTAGTAGTAGTATTGTAGTACAATTTCAAAGACCTAGGGCAGGCAAGCTGCCCTAGGTCTGGGTATTAGCTGTTCCCACTTAGGGTAAGGGCACCTTAGCCTAGGTGGGAACACAAAAACCCCTGTATATCTATTCTGGTAAAGAGGTTAACAACGCACATCTTAGTATATAGTGTGTTGGGAAGGTCTCGTGTTCGAACCTCTCTAAACTCTTTATTTTGTATCATTTACCAAACGGGCATCTGGCTGATATATCAAACACCTCTGTCATTTACCGACTCTGATATATCACGACGCCTCTCTAAATGAGGCCCTAGTGATATATCATATCGCCATATACGCCTGAGCAGCTGAGCTCGACCGCGCTGAGGATGGTCGATGACCGCACAAGGGCAGTAGACCTCCGCTCCGGCCGCAAACTGCCCATTGACGGTACTCGGGCTCTCCTTTGCCAAAAGTCGGTCTGTGTCGTCATTTCTAGGCGAGCATGTACAGCAACAGGTTCAGCAGCTGGTGCGTGTTCCGACTGCTGTTCTGCTCCACTTCTATCACTGCCGCTTTGCTGTTCGCTGTGCCGCCCTCGCACGGCCCGCTGCCATTTATGTGGCTTCGGGCGCGGCGCGAGTACGTTCATAGCAAGTTATCGAGCAAGTGTTTGACGCTGGACGAGACGTATGCGTTCACGGATTCCCCGCACGTACGCGGGGCGCTGCCCGCGCCGTCCCGCGTCGACTCTATCTGGGCTCGAACGCCCTTGGCCGTGATCCATGACCAGTGGGATTGCTAACACGGAGCGCTCGAGCAGGGAGCCTCGGACCTCAGCCCCGTGCGCGCCCTGCGCCGTACGACCCCGACTCTAATCGCTACCGCTGCGGAGATCCGCCCGTGGGCGCGGTTCTGCAATGAGGGCCTGGTTCTCCTTCCCCTTCCTTCGAGCATCGTCCAGCGAACGCAGTCGCCTGCCTAGACACGGACCCGGCCGGTATCCTCGACGCATCCACAATCCTTGATCTGAAGTGCGCAATACAGTTCGCGCGCGGCGCCGTCTGCTGTAACCTACACTCAGTGTGCGTGTCGCCTTTCACGCAGGCGACGCATTACGAGCTAGAACACGACCACGAATTTGAATGCCAGACTCCCAGATTCGAATCTCCCGCTACCTCCGGCGGAATCTACAAGCATGGTGAGCCCACTCAAATTCATGCGTCAACCCTCCAATTCCATTAATCCTGAAGCACTTGAATGACAGGCGACCCTTATTGTCACGCCTCCCCGCGCAGCGGTTCCTCGCGAATTCGGACCCTATTGTGCGCCTCTATCTGCAACGTTATCCTGGTACGATACCTGCGCAGCTGGGCGTCGACTTCGGCTCAAACTAATAGCCCTCCCCGGGCCAGACGCCACAGTCGGAAGCTGTCCCCTCCATCACGCGGACGTATTCCCGCCAGGCTACAGGCGCGCCTCTGCATCGCCTCTCATACTCTTCACTGATTTTAGTCGACGCGTGGACGGGCTGTCTGCTTATATACGCCGGCACCTCGCGGCCCTCTTTCGAGCATGCGCGGAACTGACGAGGTTCCTCCATAGGCCGATTCCTGAAGGAGGGAAGTGCGAAGCTCTCCCGGGGCGGGAAGAAGTAGAGATGGCGGTATCGTCGACCCAACGAAGTGGTAAGCGGCGCACAATGCGGCGTATCCTTTTCGATTCGCTAAGGCAACTTGAAGCGAAATCGGCAATGGCAAAGGGGCTACGTTCGGCTTTGATCACCGTATCCACATCCTCCCTTCCGCAGAGACAGACCTTGAGACAAGACTCACTGGCAATTTTAGGATCGATTCCATGAGATCGCATCAAACTCGGTCGGATACGCCCTAATTGAAAGGATTGTGGAATCGGCGTATCATTCCCAGTGGCGCGGACGCCGCGCTAACCAGCGAGCCAGGACCCGGGACGCAACCACCAGGCGGCGCTTGAAATCTGGGCAACTGCCGGCGCGGCACACTGAATCCACGCTAACTTGGATCGCAACTCCCGAACGAAGGTTCTGGGAATACTCCATGCTCCCGATAAATCAAAGTGGATCTTCTTCAACTGAATTTGAATTCAGCCACTGGCCGCCGCGGAAGGCATCCTCACATCCAACACAATCAGAAGCACGGTTGCTGGGCCGACCTATTTCCCCGGCGGTGAACACGGGGGCCGCTGTTCGCGTGAATTGGAGGGGAGTTTCGCGATTCAATGAATCGCCATACTTATAGAGCGCCGCACTGAATCACTATATGGGGCCTTCACCAGATACGATATATTGTGCGGAAGCTCCCGAGCTATAACGATGAACTAAACCTCATCGGAATTGAGTGGCAGTGAGAATGATAACCGGACCGCTCACGCTGAGACGGCCCGGACGGGTAGCAGTAATGGCTGGAATGGTTTTGCGAAATGCGGAGAAGGAACTCGGAGACCCCAGTTTCAAGTTACCCTATGATTTTGGGGCACAGAAAAAGGTAAGGAAATTGGAATATGTGAGCCCTGTCGACTAGAGATGTAAGACCGATATATCTACTGCTCCCGCTGCGACATGTGAGTGAAGTTTGAAGGCGACAATGATTCTTGAAGTCTGCAGCCGCTGGAGGGAAGGAACTCCGTCTAGTGTTTGCATTGCCGGCTTGGCATGATCTGGCATCAGTTAGAAGCACGGATATATCGCCACACGATATGGGGCTTTTTGATTGAATTGCTGGTGGATCGATATCATTTGACGCAGGTCAGTTCTGAGGAGACACACTCACAAATCACAATCTTTATAAATCACAGGGACCTCCCGAACATTCCTGGACTGACAGTAGACGACCTGAGAACCAGCCGGAGTGACGTTCTGGAGAAACTGGATGTGAAGGGGCTATAGCAAAAGCCCAGTATTGGTTAAAGCTATGCTCGAATCCAGCCTGTCGTCCCAAAAGTAATCTGTCGGTAGACATGACAGGCTTGCCTCCATAGACAGACCAGTCACTGGTCTAGCCTATAGGTTAGGTCGCGGGTCGGGCAGAATTGTGGGCCGACCCAAGCCCTACCCGAGCCCTACCTCGGGTCGGGCCTGGGTCGGGCTTGAAAGCCCGACTCAAGCCCGGGCTTACATCACTAGCTCCCAACTAGCTCCCAGTGCCCGCCACGCTCGAATCGGGTTCATCATTCACGATTTCAATTCTAGATTCCTTTTGAAGGGGCTTCGCCTGAGATCCTCTGACGTTCTGGCCCAGGCTATCAAACAATCCACTAGGGCTGTATTTTTTATTTTTACCTCCTCGGCTAACCTACCTACTACGTAAGCATTCCCACGCACCATATATGGTAATTTTCCGCACGTGCTCAATCCGACGGGGCACACAAACACAAAGGTCGCAATTGTTGCTCAACTAGGACGTGCTCATGCACCAACGGTTGTATAATACATTCAGAGTGTTTGAGAACCATGTATCATTTTTCCGCTGGCATCACATCGTGTTGGGAGCCTAGTTTAGCTACCTTCAAGGGATGGAGGTCTTGAACCACGGAATTGCAGGAACCAACAGCGCTCACCCATTTCGTTTCACAACCCACTATTACCCGACTATTTTACAGCAGGCAAGGTAGGCAGCGATTGCTGAATCGACAGGCACCACTGGATCACTGAAAATATATAACAAAGTTGCCAATCCGTTTTCGGTGGCTCATTCGAGCCGAGAATATTGAATCTGGGATAGAATCTTCCTATGGAAGTTGTACGAGGCCTCAGAGATCATTCTTAGACCATTCTTAGACCAACTTACTGAGAGATCCAAACTTTTTTTTTCGGCCTGACGTTCCATGCCTGTCCCGGCTTGACCGGCCCGAACCCCCTTGAGCAATCCTCCAACTCGGTCGAAAGCTTGACGGCATCACGATGGATCCCGGCGTGATCCGAACCCTTTCGTCACCTCCTGGCACTCGAGGATTCAGAGATTTCTAGCTGCTCAGACTCACAACCCATATCCGCCTCCACCACACTTTATACGCTCTCATTCGTGGACCTCTTTCGACTCTCCAGTCAGGCTGCATCTGCCGACTAGCTCCCAACCACCACGCTGTGGCACTCAGTTCCGCACCACCATAGATACCTCATAGGTCCAGTTTGCCTTCCCCTTTTCTTCGCTCCAGAAGCTTCCTCATTTACCATCTACCTCGAGTCTTAATTCTTGAATCATTCTGCCTGAGCTTGTTCGTTACCTGTCCAATCCTGTCCAATCACTCGCTCGTCTTGATGCTTTTCTTCAAAGAGCTTGCGAAAACGACACGGATAGCTCCTCCAAGACAAGGCCGACCTGTTAAGTACCAAATCAGATTGTCATCCCATGTTTACATCTGAGTCTGCTATCGCTCACAGGTCATTTTCCAAGTATCGCCGGAGACACGCATAACTCATTGTCACGACCCGGTGTGCGGTAATCGTAAGTCCGGATGATGAATTAATACTCTTCTAACCAATGAGATTCCATCCGATAACGACGTCCTCAATATTTAACTGTACGTCCAGCCTGGGAGGGATCGCCTCGTACCCTGACCGCGGGATCATCGCCCCGCGATGACTCGGCCCCACGCGTCTGTTCATGCCACGCGGGCGACAACGACCTGGTGCCGCTTTCGCGGGAGGGTCCGCGCAGGGTGCCGTCGCCGCACGCAGGTGCTGTTTGTTCCGCTGAAGGCAAGTGCGGAATGTTGGGTTTTACCCCGCTCCGCGGACTTCCAAGGATCAACGGAAGATGAACACGATAAATTACTGGGCGTTCCTCGGTAACGTCGTTCATCCCCACCAAGTGCGTGTTCATTGTATTCTTTGGATTCCACAGATATCGGTACCCAGGGCAGTGATCTTTGTGCGCAAGAAAACCAAAATGACCGAGATATTCTCGTCTCAAGGCATCTAACATCCGCCTAAGTACTTGCCGCGGCAACGGGCACACTTTCTTTGTTCGCCACAACTCGCGCCACCAATGATGTCCGTTCCAATGGAATTCTCCGCGTACGGTTTGTAAAGAGAGTATCGGTGGTGTGCATAGCTTTGTGGGTCCCGGTTGGCGCATGTCGCAGGCTGATCGGAACAATACCTTCTTTGCTTTGGGTACGAGATCGCAGCCAGTATCGGAGCGTACTCTTGTGATTACCACCCGACGCGGCTGGCCCCGCAATCTATGTAGGACCATTTGGCTAGCCTCCGGAAACAATTTAGGTGTAGCCCAATATGGAACTGGGATCTCAGGGGCTGTTCATCATCGCCGGAGGAGTGCACCGTGGCGCCACGATTACGGAACAACCCAAAATAGTGTGCCGCGACCGAAATGAATAAAAGGCGAGTAGATTTCTTCTATCCAGCAACTTGCTCCCGGACTTCCTTCATCTACCAACTCCCTCTCTGACTCTCCGCAGCCTCCACTATAATGCACGCGACATCAGCCACGATCCCCACTGTCCAGCACGTCGCTGAGACACCGATTGCTGTGGCCAACACCCACGGGAACAAGGAGACTACACCTGTTAACCACAATGGGCCCCAGTGCGCCCAGTGCGGCTGGCGAGGCGGATCTCACGCGTACGTTCCTTCATTGTTAGGCTCTCGATGTGAACTAAGGTTCTGTGACATCTTAGGTCGAACTGCCCCTTCAACAGTGCGAACTGCAGTACGTTTGCTTGTCTTGCTGTTCTTCGCTCCCCTCAATAGCTTGCAGAGTAACCGCCGGATCACCCACCCACCACCGCTTCGCTCTCGCCACAATGTATGTTGAAGCCCGTCCTCAGACGTTCCCATGATCGAGCTGATGGACGCGTCTCAGATTATCGTGTCACACTTGCTATACCACTAACACCAATTTCACATGTTTTTTTTTTTTTTCGCGCGCGGCGCGCACTTGTAATTACTGTATAGGCGATCATCGCATTGTACCAACGGAGATATAATTGACCATGCACCATATGGCTAGTGAATGGTTCCGTCAATCACATCGAATCTGAGTGACTAGCATTCGCGGACATTCTTCGTCCACAAATCAAGACAAGGCACTTAAGCGAAGGAACCGCTTGAAGCGGAAGATCCACTGTTTATGGAAGCTCTTACCTTTTGCTTCCGCTGTCCCAGCAGTTTCTTCTTCCTCACTAACGAGATGAACCTTGTATGTGGGTAGACTGCCAGTGGGGTAGAGCTGGTCGGACATAATATACGGGGTGAACGTGGTAGAGCTCTGGGGACAAGCCGGCATTCTTCCCTCGCTACGAAATATCCAAAATACACACCAGAACTTCAGTCCTCCGGCTGACTGAATTGACCGAACTGACGGTGCTACACAGAATCAATGCACGACGAATACGGAACGTGAAATGTGAAACGGTCGTAAGGATCACTGCTATTCTCTTATAATGTTCAACTTTGGTCCTGTTGAGTGTTGGCACCATGTGAACAACTTCAATCTTTAGCCTCACGCCGTATTCTCGATATTGAAAACTAGGCGGCTTCGTCATCGGCCTTCGTCTCCTAACTTAGCTGTGGTTGCGAAGGCAAATTTACGGGGGCACGTCTCTAACCAACGTCGTCAAATGGCTCGTCATGAGTTCTCTGACGCGGCGCTTGGTGCGCTTGTCTGTGCGTTTCGTGAGCGCGGTGTCGGACTTGCGAGAAAGCGCACCCATTGCAGATTCATTACGACGCAAGCGAATAAGAGCGAGGAAGTCGATTGTTACCATATTCGGGCGATATTAAATCTGATGGACAGCTGACAACTCGTAGCAAGGTCGTACATAAGGCACATAGTAAGTCCGAAACCTAGGCGGCCCTCGAGGTTGTCACATGGACGTCCTTTCAATCGTGAGTAGCGAATGCAAGTCGCAAGCAGACCGCAGACGGACGCCCATATCGCCCCAGCTGCTTCTCATCTAGCGTCGAATCAGCATCGATCGGAGCATTACCCACCCTCCGGTTCCCTAGGAGAACGTCCCCGGATGATGACAGCGTTCAAAGATAGAACACGGGCACCTACTGACACAGCTGGAGGGTAAGCATTGAAAAGTCAGCACCCGGCCATGGCCACTGGTATCCCACCACGGTAGCGCTGAGTGCTGTTTAACTAGGTTTAGCTGCTGCGGAGATGGGAAGTAGGCGTGTTCTCCGAGAGGCGCAAATGTACCGGGGGAGGGTAGCGAGAGACCAATGTCTGATATACGATTGCCGAGTCATTAGTGAGTCATCTTCCCAGCCTCATGATTACTGGCTCAGCTTGTCGGCGTTGGGGACCGGGGTGCGGTGTGCTCCGGAGGCTCAAATTGCTTGCGGAGACCGCCGCAATTAACGCGAGCGCCAGGACCTAATTTGACACTTCGAATAGAAGTTGCTGCAGTCGTCGTGGCATCTGGTCTCCCTCCTGGGAATTGCATCGGGGCGCTGTGTGGGTCGTTCCTGTATTCCCCTTCTTTCCCAGCTTTCCTTGGGACCAGCGCGAGACTGGGCAGATGACCAAGCACTGGTCCTTGCCAAGGTCCAAGAGGGTCCAAGCGTCGTTCATTGCGCCTGCAGAAATTAAAAGTCATCATCGTCCCGCGTCATATTTCTAGGTACCAGGACAGACCACGGGGGGGATCCCGGGGAATTCAAATTGGGAAATATCCCAAAAATTCTCATGTTCGGGGTTCGCCGGCTCGCGAGGCGCCCTAATGTCTCGGTGGTGTGAAGGGTGTGACATATGTCATGCTTTCAGCTCTGCTGGGGCGCGCTTTTAATACGCCCGGCGGAAACAAAATTATTCTGGAAATTCGCCAAATAAATGAATAAATCAAAAGTTGCGCGCTACTTAATGGAGTTAGAACGAATTTACGTAGAACGGCAGTACCCGCCTGCCGCGGCAAGCGCTGGTGCGTGTCATTCAATGTGCTTTAGCGGCCATTCTAACACCTGAATCGTGAAGTTCAAGTAGTTAATCAGAATGGTAGAAAGACCTATACATGTTATGTGGAACCAACCCCGTGAAACAGACAGCAGAATGTTGAACGTGTGTTCGGTAGAGTTCCTGATCGACATTTTCCTCGAAAATATGTATGAGGACTCTTCAGTTCAATGACCAGAACTGATAAATTATACCGTCTTAAGCAAGCATCACGTGTTCTCGCCATTCCAATCCTTGTAAACTAAATCTCTTGTGACTCAAAGTTATCTGTTCAAATAGGGTGAGCTTGAACTTGAACTTGAACTTGAATTCTATTGGTGGCTGTACCTGGCCCTAAGGGCTACGCAGCTGTACACTAGTTTAACTAGTATGGGGGTTATTTGACAATAACTGTAGGTGATTTTATGAGGCCTTTTTCTGAGTACGTGAGAGAGAGAATTAAAAGGAGATAACCAATGGGGAAATATGAGTCAGGAAGTAACGTCGCAGGGTTATAGTGGGAGGGCGAACGTGGGGGGTATGCTAGCTAACAGGGGTATTATATATAAGTAAGGTAATGAGATGAGGTGCAGAGGAAGAGAAAAGAGAGGGAAAAATGGAAAAGTGAAGACTCAGCAGAAACGACGAGACTTGGTGACAAAGACAGCAAGGGGTTTGAGTAACTTCGGGTGATTCAAAAGGTTCCGGACGCTGACAGCGCCGAGTAGACCCGCGTTGTACGATGCCGTTTGCAGAGGCTGGCGCAGGTGATCCCTGGCCGGGCAATGCAGCAGGTAGTGGGCTCGAGACTCCTTCGCATCACCGCATGCATCACAAGTTGCGGAAGAGGCAAGGCGGCACCGAAAGCGATGGGCGTTAAGGGATGAGAAGTCGGTTCTCAGCTGAGACAGTATGGAGATATCAGCCCGAGAGGCGGACGACGTGTATGGTGAACGGAGGATGAGCGAAGCTGGAGTACCATCAATTTCCCGTAAACCACGACCCGGCGTTGCAACCTTCCACATGGCCCGCCATCGGTCGAGGATGAGGGTGTTGATGGCGCGCTTGCAGGTGGTCAAGGATACGGGTACCGACAGTGCCGGGGGGAGGAGGGTAGCGGCCTTCGCCGCATCATCCGCGAGTTCGTTGCCCTTGGTTCCGATATGCGCCGGTGTCCAGAGATTGGTAATCCGAAGACCGGGAAGCTTCTCCATCGCTGAGCGGACGAGAATATCGTACTGGATGGCGCTGAATTGTCCAGCGCGGGGGGCAGTAGACAGAATGCCCTTGAGGCCAGCTTGAGAGTCCGAGACAATCAGGATGTGACTGATGTGATACTGTATTTTTTCATTCAATTCGACCATCACGCGTCACTCCCCCCTTGGTCGATGGCGAACATTGGGATTTTGTCACGCATCACCCACCCTCTGGTCGAACACATTTTGTGTCACTCGGCCCTTGAAATTCCCCAAAATCACGTCTGCAACGTGCAAAATCGAAAATTTTCGTTCAGCGGTTGAAAAATTTGCATGTGTCACGCAAAATTTCGGCCGTGGTCGAATGGTCGAATCGGTAATTTGAGTCACACGTCACCCCCCTGGTCGGATTGAATGAAAAAATACAGTATCCGAGAGCACGTTCTGTTGCTCTCACCAAGCCCTCAATCTCACCCTCCGCAACCTGCCCGTCACCAAGCGGTATGAGAATCCGCTCGCGCACAATGCCGCCAA
This sequence comes from Mycena rosella, assembly GCA_029378255.1. Lineage (NCBI taxonomy): Eukaryota > Fungi > Basidiomycota > Agaricomycetes > Agaricales > Mycenaceae > Mycena > Mycena rosella. The sequence continues at coordinate 40,870 of JARKIE010000129.1, forward strand.
TAACCAGAACTGCAGCTGCGCCTGCACGAACTGCCAACAACGACCCGTCGGTGTACCATGTCGAGTTCGCGTAAATTGGGTCCGCTAGGAGCTCGTTCAAGACGTCGATGGCGGTGGATTTCGTCGGGATAATGGTAGTAACGGGGAGCGGCTCGGCCCAGGGAGGTGAGTAGACAGAAACAATCTGTTCCATTCCCAGTGTGAGATTGGGCGGTTGCACCTGCTGAACGTGCGGAATATCAGATGTTACGGGAGGGGCAGACACAGGGACTTGCCTTCTGCCGAGAGGCGGAGGCAGACCAAGAGCATCGAGCTCCGTGACTGCCCCCCCTCGCTTTCCACGGGCGCCGCTACCAGCTAGGTCTGCGCGCGTATCCGCCGTAACATCTGTGGGGGGACGACGAACGCCGCGCTCGCGTATGCGTGCACCACGTGGGGGAACCTCAGCGGGCCAGCGAACGGCGGGGAGTCGTTCCACGAAGTGCAGGGGCGACGCACGATGGGCCATACGAGGGGCTGAGCAAATCGCATCCTGCACGAGAGGGACGATCCCATGCGATGGCGGGAGGGCAAGATAGCGAGCCAGCCGATGAAGGAGGGACGATTCCAGGCGTAGGGGCACGGGAAGGATAGCCGCTTCCTTTTCCAAGGCAGCGAGGGAAGCAGTCCGATATCCTCCAGTAATGCAACGTCCAATTGATTTATTCACACGTTCCAAGGGTTTCAGAGCAGCAGCCGGCAGGGGGAAGAAACAGCTGACTCCGTTATCGGCGCGGGGGAAGACAACTGTGCGCGCCAGGTCGCGAACCATAAGCGGCTTAAGACCCCAGACTGCGTGGGTAAGTGCCATTGCTGCATTGAGTGCCCTAGCCGCGGACGCTGCGCGCGTCTTGATGTGTACCTCCCCAGTGAGTTTAGAGTCGATGTGCACACCTATCCATTTCACAGACTCCGACGGGTGGATAACCACGTCGTTGAATGTAACGCAGTAGGCGGATAAGTCCGCGTGAGCAAAAGAGCTCTTTCTCAGTGGCCAGTTAAAATAATGGGGAATAAACTTTCTATCTGCTTTCTATAGTGTAGAGGCGTAGCTACGGGGATCTGGTTACCTCGTCGCCTTTAGTTTAGTTACCGCGCCTCCGTTACACAGGGGACAAAACCCCACGCAGTATGATTTATACTGCCAGTGATGCAGGTCACCGGGCAGTTAAAATCTAAGCAAGTACAATTTCAAGTCACAGCAGTCACCACGGAAGATTGTCGGCTGACGGCATCTTAATCTGTGTGAATAATCCTCGTGACAACTTGATGTTATCTGATCCACGGATTCGCACAATGAGTCTGGATTTCCCGTGTTTCTCCTCCCTCCCTTCCTCAATCCTCCTGGAGTTTTCCAGGACTTTCATATGTACTAGTAGGCTATAGATCTACAAAACATCTAAGGGATAGGTGGGCCGTAAGTAATAGAGATTCAGTTGCCGGTCCATCAAACTCAGGCAATTTTGGAGATGTGCTCCAATTCTGACTTGTGCCTTCACTCCGGAGGCCCGAAAAAATATGGGGTCGTCTGAAGATGCATTGAAAACGTTGTGACACTCTAGAATTTTTGCCGGAGGCGGGCGTGGTGGTTTGAGGGGAGACATGTCTGGTCACCAAGCATCACGAACTGCATCCAATCTCTGCCTGAACAGTTCCTCTTGGGCCATCCATCACTTGTGTGTCCTTCTATTGTAACTCCCTCACAGAATGCGGGATGTGTACAACGGAACGTAGCAACCTTGTTCACCTGCCCCAAGCAGTCACCTATCACCCTCTGCTGTCAAGCCAGAATAATCAGGAACGCGAACAGGAACTTGTGCCGGGACAATGTGAAGCGGAAGCGGACCCGTGATACAAAAAGCGCCAGCACGTAGGAAACTCGTTCTCATTGTTGCCGATTAAGGACAGGGGAGTTGCTCCCTCTCGAGCAACAGCTCAAGCGGGGGTATCCTCAAGTATGTTATTCAATGCTTATGCCGATACGTTCTCAGTTTTTAATCTGCACCCCAGACATTGGTGCAGAATCTACTAAACAATGAGCAGCAAACTCAGATGGCACATTCCCAGTTCGAAGAACACGAAAATGTCGGGAATCATAAGTTCGGGTTCCCCTGGCCCAATTCGTGCTGACTGACAACTTAAAGCCCAAGAAAGCTAGGCTCCAGTGGATTCCAACTTCGAGCTGGAAGTCCGGTGTCAATGGCTCAACTGGCCACAACAAAATCCTGTCCAATAAAATCTAGCTGAAGAGGAATCAGCCAATGTTTTGACAGCGCGACTGAATTCAAATGGTTGTGCTGAGCACATGATCACGTCGCGGCATGCCCTGCAGGAGGTGTTCCGAAGTGCCTCGAGGCGCCAAAATGTCACAGCAGTATGATTTTATACTGTGTGGGGTACTGCAGCTGGCCTGCATTACTCGCAGTATAAGTCATACTGCATGGGCTTTTGCCCTCTGTGTTACTGTTACCTCCCCTTATGATGTAAGCATTCATTTTGGAGCTCACGTGCTAAGCTGTCAGAAATGCTTGAGCATGCACAATCCTCACAAAGATGTGAATGTCGACTCAATTTACATGTAGAATTGTCGCAGAACCTATTTCAGACTATTTGTCCCCCTCCAATTGCTTTCCTGCCCCTCCCACCGGTGCACACTCACTTGAAACCCATCGTTCGGACCTATCGGAGCATCGGGCCCTTCCTCCGAATGCCTTTTCACAAGGGGCTTCGAAGATAGGGAATTTCCTTATATAGAAGGGGGGGTGGGGGGTCCCTCCGACCGTGAAAAAAAGTTATGTACCATTTTACATAGGTGTGTGTTCTTGCTCTGGGAGGTCCATAAATGTCTGCATCTCAAGCAGGCTTCTCCCTTGAGCCAATAATCCTCTTTAGTAACCTTGCTCACCAAATTTTCGACTCATTTCCTTTTCACACTCTCAGCGTACCTCTCAGCGTAGACCTCCAAAATTCAGATTGTGCGGTGAGGATCAGGTTCTGGATCATTGACGTGCCCCATTTTGGGTTTTGCGTAGCTTCAGGGTACTGCATACACGTCGAATGTGTCCAATAAATGAGTTCTTTGTGCAAGCATCTTTCATGATTCCATACTAAGGGCCAGTAATGGTAACGGGGGTGCGGTAACTAACAGACTTCAGCATGAGAGAGGAAGTTTCTCAAGAGAGACTATGTTGCCTTGCTGTTGTTTGCCAATTCACAACACGACCAATTCTCTGTAATGAGACCAATGCTCAGAAGGCCTTTGGAGATTTACGGAGGGAGCTTCACGACATGGATGGGAGCCCGTATGATTGGCCCCAAAATCCATATTATTCAAATTGAGATGTACCACAAAATATCTCTACAACACTGGATCAAGCCTATACTCCTCCGAAACTGTACCTGAGTGGACAGGGATGAGGCTGGCACAAATTCCAAGTGCTTGCGGCGCTTCAGCCGGAAGCGATATGGCAGAGAGAGTCGAAACCGTAGCACAAGAGTACAATTGATGGGACGGAAATAAGTGATTTCTGCAGGTATGGTTAGTTGGCAGAGAACCAGGCACACAGCAAATTGGGTGGTTTTGAGGGGCCCTGAAATGTTCCCGAAATCATGAGTTCACGGACCATGAAATCAGATTAGCACATCTTAAGTTCGGGGTGGTTCCATCCTTTTTGGGACTTAAGTTTACGGAGAACTTAAGTTCGGTTAATTGCTAAATTAAAAGAAACTGGCATCAGCCAGATTCGAACCGGTGACCTCGGCATTATAAGTCCAATTTGCAATGGTGCAATGAACCACTTATACTAGAAAGCTGTTGAGGGCTTAGTTGTGTGTCCACTTAACATAGGGTCAACCCAGGCTCTGACCTAAATCCCAAACACATAATAAGCATGTTTCCCCACCCACTGGGCCCCGCCTTAGGGGCCAGGTTAGTGGTTAGAGTTAGGGGTCAGGGGTTAGAGTTAGTGGTTAAGGCTTAGTTCCAAGGTATATTGTAGAAGGCTGTTGCAGGCAATTTATCAGCAGTTGATGGTTAGGTTGGTTAGGGTTGGTTAGGGTTAGTTAGGGTTTAAAACACCATCAAACCACATATGAATCATTGTAGTACAATTTCAAAGACCTAGGACAGCTTGCTTGGTATAAGCTGGTCCCATTTAGGGTCAGGGCATCACAGGAGACCCTAGTCTAAGTGGGAACACACCTTGACTCTTATCAGCTACTTAGTATAGTTGGTTAATTGTTGCACCATAGATTCTATGAAAAGTGACGAAGTCACCAGTCCGAACCCCCCTTTTGCCACTTTATTTTGGTATTACAGTCGAACATAACTTAAGACTTGGCTCACAGAACTTAAGATGTGCTGGAACTTAAGTCCCAAAAAGGATAGAACCGCCCGGAACTTAAGAAGAGCTAATAAAGTATTTGACAGACCAGTTACAGGAGTCCTGAAAATGCACCTGAAAGGTCAAGTTTCTGCACGCCCGAAGCTGAAGGCGAAACTACCCGATTCAGGTATGTTTTCGGCACCTCTGAAGTTGTTTAGTTCCGGATGCAGTTTCGGCCCACCTGAAGCTGCTCCTGAAACCAATAGTTTCACCATGCCCAGAACTTATTGTTTTGGCAGCCTGGGAACTGCTGCCGAGAACAATAAGTTTCGGGTCCAGGTTTCCGGCGTGCCGAAACTGATTCTAGGCCGGCCAAGACCGCTCTAGGCCTAGTTTTTGTCGCACCGAATCGGGTGCCGAAACTTATTGTTTCAGTGATACACCTACTCCGGGACTGAGAGCGGAGCTGAACAGTGAATGAACAACACCCTGAGCACTCGGAATAGATACAATGTGTGAGGTGGGTCTAACACGCTCCAATACCGATCAGGTATGTGAGGGGGCTCCGGTGATGCGGCAGCGGCGATGGATGACTAATGAGGACGATGTCGGGGACGTGGGCGTGACTTCAGCACAAACGGTGTGCAACGGGGACTCGGTCTTGAGCGCTAACACAGTGCGACAGGGCTTCAGCACTCGGTATGCATGAAAGAGGACTTCAGCACTCAGCATGTGCGGTGGACTTCAGCACTTGGCGTGCGACGGGGACTTCGGCACAAATGCGTGATGAACTGGGATGATGGATGGCGGAGGCAATATGCTTATAGCAATGAGCAGGGAAGGAGGAACGCGATCTATTGCAGGGGTGCAATGAACTGAAGTACATGATAAACTATGAGGGCTTTTATAGTAAAATGCATAGGCTCCGAAGGGGATATGTAACTGTGCAGAATAGGCTGAGTAAGGCCGAGTAGGGTGAATACCCGAGGCTTCATAAACTGATCGAGTCAGCACTCGGTGCTGGGTGCTCGGTAGTGCTCGGTACTTGCTCGGTGGTGCGAGCTTGGTATCCGAAAGGGAATTGATGAACCGTGTGAGCTCGGTACTTATTTGGGCTCGGTGTTGCGGATTCCGGATGCAGAGGGAGCTGCTGCGCATCATCAGGGAGCCGGTAACAGGCTTGCCAAAACAATAGGTTTAGGGCAGGCTGAGGCTGCTCCTGAAATCAATAGTTTCAGGATCAGCTTTAGGTGGCCCTTAACCATGTCCGAAACCGAAAAATTCAAACATACCGAAAACACACCCCAATCGGTTAGTTTCGGTTTCAGCTTCAGGTGTACAAGAACTTTGTATTTCAGGTACATTTTCGATTCCACCTATTCTGGTCCCAAAACTAATAATTTCAGGAACATTTCAGGATGTCGTGAAACCTCTCAATTTGCTGTGTGAGGAGTAGAGACATACATACATATGCCCCTGCAACTGGATGCAGCAACTCACCAAGTGAAGAAATCAGCAAGTATATGTGCGTTAAAATTAATTGCATATACATTGCTTAACGCGAAGAGCGTTGATCCGTGGGGGAAACGATGAAGGGAAAAATGTTCTGACGGCATCAGAGTATTCCGAAGGAGGATAAGCAAGGAGGTAATAGGGGAGCTCAGAGTAACTTCGCTGGTGCACTTGTGCGCTGCTCGTCGGGTGATTTTTTGATATGATTGCGACAAGTCACATCAAACGTGCCACATCCATTAACAACCCTCAAACAACCCTCCTCGTTGTTGCCCTCGACGTTGAGGCACTAAATTGTCAGCACAGCAGCTCATCAGGTTCTCGAAACACGACTGAGGCGACTGGACGAGGGAAAAGCAGAGTGAAGGGGACAAGCAAACAAGCAGCTGGAGTATAGACCAGAATAGTACAGGGTTTATATACAAGCGCCAAGGGATTTATAGGGGACTAGGGGGTTTGGTGTCTGTGGTAACAGGACACATAGGGTTAATGCGCAATATTAATACCGATCGTTGTTCCTACGATCGGGATGTGGAGGGGTTGAGTCCGGAATAACGGAGTTGAACCCCGGGATATCGGAAAAGAATTCCGGATCATGACATTAGCCCCCCCGTTCAGACGCATCGTCCCGATGCATAGTCCCCAGGATGTCGGGATTTCGGGATTACCATGGTCCTTTCGGAATTCGCCAGTCCCCCTTCTCATTGAGTTGTTGCCTTGGTCTATCTGGGTATCGGGTATAAAAGTCTTCAATCGCTTCTTTGGCGCCTTCCAGCATATGGCGCGGCTCCCAGCTCCATTCCGCTTTCGGATATCCTTTCCACTTGATGTAGTAGAGAAGTCTGTCCTTCCGCCTCTTGCCCGCAGGTTTCACCCGCAAGACCTCTTCTACTTCATAGACCAACTGTCCATCTCGTACATCCGGAGGTCGCGGTGGGTCATCCCGCTGATGCTCAGCCTCCGGCGGCACCCACTTCCACAGAAACACCGTGTTGAAACTGGATGGACCTTCCAGCTCTTGGGCAGGACTAGTTCGTAGGAGATCGCACCAACTTTTTGGACTACTGCGAATGGGCCATAGCGTTTGTCCTCCAGTTTCTTGGTAGGTCGATGGGTTGTAAGGTTTTTTCCCATAAGATAAACCTTATCCCCCACAGCGTAGTCGGGATCTGCCTGTCGTCCTCGTTTGTAGTACCGCTTCATAACGGCCTGCGCGTGTCGCATGGACACAACCGCCTCTGTCCGTACTTTGGACATTTGCGAGGCGAAGTCCATAGCGGCCTCCGTAGGAACTTCCATTCGTGGTCCAGTGCCCTTACGAGGGTGAAACCCGAGCATGGTGTGGAATGGACTGAATCCGGTGGTGGAGTGAACTTTGTCGTTGTAGCTGAACTCTGCCAGGGATAACCACTCGGACCAGTCATCTTGGAGGAAGTTGGTAAACACGCACAGGTATTGCTCCACTTCTTGATTAACCCGCTCGGTTTGTCCGTCAGTCTGTGGATGATAGGCCGTGGACGCGGTGGATTTAATCCCGAGGAGTTTGAATGGGTCTCGCATGAAGTTCCCTACAAATTGCGTTCTGCGGTCGCTGATAACCACTTCGGGTATTCCGTAGTCCTTCCACACGTGATCGCGATAAATCCGAGCAATGCCTTCGCCGCTAATGTGCTCTGTGCAGGGCAACATGTGGATGCCTTTGCCTAGTCGGTCGACCACCACGACGATAGAATCAAAACCATTGGAGGGGGGAAGTTTGGTGATGAGATCAATGGAGATATTTTGCCAGATTTGTTCTGGCACCGCGTTCGGATGTAAAGGTCCTCTAGGTTTTGCAGGAAAAGTCTTTGTGCGTTGACAAGTAGGGCATGCAGCCATGTATTTCTTGGCGTCTTGGAGAAGTGTTGGCCAATAATAGTTGCGGGATATGAGTTCGGCCGTTCGATACTGTCCAGGATGTCCCGATAAGTAGTCGTCGTGGTGAGCTCTCAGGATTTTGTGGCGCAGGGATCGATCCTCCGGCACGTATACGGTTCCATCCTCCGTCAAATAATCGTTGTGTTTGACCCACCCTTCCGGTTCCTCCCCATCTTCCCATAATCCCGTCACTTTCTCCTCCCATTTCCCTTTTTTCTCCTTGATTTCTTCCATAGATCAATCCCCTGGGGTATCATCGAGGACAGCGGGCATAGCTCGCAGAGACTTCTCTTTTGACACCCCTCCTTCATCCCCTTGGAACAATGATTTTGGCAGCAGGGTAACCCCGGCGTTATCATTTTCCCCCCGTTCATGCCCTTGTCGTCTCAACAAGGTGTCCGTCTTCGCATGGGTTTTTCCGGGTTTATGAAGCAGTGAAAAATCATATTCGCCCAGCTCCAAGGACCACCGGGCTTGTCGCCTGTTCAATTTCTTGGTCGTAGTGAAATATTCCAGGTTCTTGTGGTCAGTCCAGATTTCGAACGGTATTTCGCTGCCTTGGAGATAATGTCGCCACTCGTAGAGACATCACATGATCGCCAGCATTTCCTTGTCATGGATATCGTAATTCTGTTCCGTGTCGTTGAGGGATTTGGATAAAAAGCGATGGGAACCCAAACACCGGCTTGTTCTTGAGACAGAACTCCCCCCGTTGCGAAATCCGAGGTGTCTGCCTCAACCCTCCATTCCCCGTGGTCGGTCGGAAAGTGCAGGACTGATTTCGAAGTAACCAGATCGATGAGTTTCCAAAACGCGCCGTGTTCCTCGGCTCCCCATCTCCACCGCATATCCTTTCGGGTTAATCGCATAAGAGGCTTCGCGTGGTGTCCGAAATCCTGGATAAATCAACGGTAGAAGTTCAGAAAACCCAGAAAACTTTGGACATCCTTGACCGTTTTGGGCGTCGCCCATTCTCGCACCCCCGCTACTTTCACTGGATCCATCCGTATCTTCCCCTTCCCCACAATAACCCCCAAGTATTCCACTTCCTGCTTCTCAAATTTGCACTTCTCCGGCTTGAGATACAAGTCATGGGATTTGAGGATCGCGAGTACTTCCGACACGGTGCTGTGGTGTTCCTCCAGGGTTTCGGAATAGATGAGGATGTCGTCAAGATAAACGATGACCCTTCCCTCCGTGATCTGCCTTTCGAAAATCTCGTTCATCATGGATTGAAATGTGGCCGGCGAGTTCGTCAGCCCGAAAAACATTACCAAGGGTTCCCATAATCCCCGGTTGGTGATGAACGCGGCTTTCTCCTCGTCTCCTTCCTTGATGCGAATGTTATTGTATCCCCATCGCACGTCAAGTTTGGTGAACCAGGTTGCCTTGCGCAGCATATGCATGATTTCTGAGATAAGGGGAATGGGATACCAATTCTTCATGGTTATAGCATTGAGTTTTTGGTAGTCCTGGACGGGTCGAAGTCTCCCATCCTTCTTCTTGGCGAAGAAGAAGGGTGACACGAACGGGGATTTGGAAGGTCGAATACGACCAGTCTCCAAATGTTCTTTGATGAAGGCATCCAGCTCCTTCTGCTCGGGGACGGAGAGTGGGATACTCCATCCTCGTACAGGTTCCGCTCCAGGTTTCAACTCGATGGCGTGGTCCCACTTCTTTCGAGCCAGGAGTTTATCAAAGTCTTATTTCTCGAAGACCGATTGATAATCCCGTAAGTAGTGTTCCGGGACTGCCTCCTCCAGCGTCTGCTCCCCTTTGGCTTCGTGCGCGGCAGCTGCTAACTTCGTAGCCACACTCCCCATCGCTCGGATCTGTTCTGCATCCCGACGCGGCAACGCCTCTTCCGAGTAGATCTTGGTCACGAAGATTCGGTCCACCGATTCTATTTCTTCTGTGTCCTCTTCCTCCCACTCTTCCCACCGGTGTTTTCGCTTGCACTCGGGCGGGCATTGAGAAAAGGTTATTTCTCCCTTCTGCCAGTCAATGTCGGGATTATGCTGTTTCAACCAGTTAAACCCGATGATCACGTCGCTCTTGCCCGTGTCTGTGACCGCAAAGGGAAATATCTCCGTATGGTCCTTGATCCGCAGGCGAAGTCGAACGACGTGGGTGATCCGACCCACTTTGTTGGCGGTTCTGTCGGCATTATAGACTGGTACTGCTAGAGGCAAGGGCTCCATTTCCAGTCCGTTTTCCTCCACTAGCTCGGCATTGATGAACCTGTTGGTGGCCCCGCTGTTGAGTAATCCCACGACCGTAAAGCCCTTGAGGTTGGAAAGGTCTTCCAGTACCAGGGGTACCATCATCAAGCTACCCCGTACGCTCTGCGCAGATCGTATAAACTGCGGTGCTTCGCGCAAATTCTCCAGTGCGTCTAAGGCCTCAGGAGGGTATGTCGCGAGTAGGTGTTGAATAAGGGCAGTTGTCATGATCCGGCTTTTCAAATCTTGAACACCGGGTCAGACCGCGATCACGGGAACGTGTTATCCCGCGATCGCATCACAACAAGTCACACATAGCACCAAATCCCTAAAGACGGACGACACGCGACCTCGATATCCCGACAACTCGCGATCATATACCGATCACCTATACATTTTCTGGCTAAACATCAAATCCCGAGCAACCGGATAATGCACGATCGCAATCCTCTGACAACTCGCGATCATATCCCTGTCGTTCGAACCCCTCTTTGGTTTCAACAATAACCCTTTACGCCTCACATAGGGTATATTGAAACACAACACATAGGGTAGACACGATCAGACTCCTAGTTATATTACTATATAAACCCGAGGTAGAAACTCCTGTACTTTAGATTCTACCTCGTCTAATCTCAGGCTTTACCTTTGGTTGACTCTTGTTCCCTCGGGATTACGAGGAACACTGGATTCTCACCTGTGGCACTACATACGTCGTTGCCTACGACCTCGCATCGTCTTCCTCAGCGGATACCACTCCATCTTCGGCTCCTATCAGTTCGTACGACACTCGTGGCCTTACATCCCAGGACCAAACGAGGAAGCCGTTTGTCTTGTACTACTACTCGGCAACCGCACAGGTTACTAGATGGGTTGTTAAACCCCGGGCGGGATTACTATTTGGACGACTCAAGCCGACCTATAGGCCATCGTTGACAGCAGTGGTGGCTTCCGTTCGGCATCGAGGGTGGGCCCACCCCCTAAGGACCCGATAGGCATCCTGCGGTCTCTCTTGCATGTGCTCCAGGGCTCGGATCGCATTACCTTCAGGGAGTCGGCGCCATTCCGCTTTCTCCATCTGAGGCTTCCTCTTTCTCTTTCGAAGGGAGCCATGCGGGTTGGGCCCGGAGCTCCTCTCCTTCTCTGCCTCCTTCTCTTCGTCGCTTGCGGTTTGTTCAGACTCGGTGTCATCCTCGAGTACTTCAAATCGATTGGCAGGGGAGACGGGTACACGCGAGTCAGGTATGGGTATAGATCGGGAGGACACAGCTTTCACTCCTGATCGTCGACAAAATCCCCCAGGGTTTCCTTCAACAAGTCGGTCATCATGGCGCGGAACTGCGGGTTCTTGGCCATGACTTCGGGGCAGTTACGTGCGATGTGCCCTTCTTTGTTGCAATGATAACAGACCGGCTTGCCGTTGCGAAAGCTGGGTCTGCGCACGGTAGTCCTGTCAATGTCCATGGGCACCGTCGTGATGCTGGAGGTGGAGGCCACAGCGCTCGAACCGGGATTACTGGTTGTGGTGCTGGGGTTGCCTCCAGAGTTCCCACGCCATTCGCTGCAGCGAGGGGTTCCGGTGTTACCGCCGGCATTACTAGCGGGATTATGGGTACAATTGGTGGACAGCGGGGAGTGGGTGGCATGGTCATGCAACAAGTACTGCATGGCCTGGTAGGCCCGTTTAAGGCCATCGTGTTTAATGACGGCCTTCTTCCAGTTGTCATAGGTCTTGGGCATTACTTCTTGTTTGTAGACCGATTCCACCAGTTGAATCCTGCGCTTCAGGATATGGATGAGGGTGGTGTCGTCAAATCCCACTGTCCTGTTGAGTGAGTCCAGGACAGTGAAGTAGGCGGTAGCCATGGTCTTCTCCTGGTGCAAGGACTCCATCTTGGACTGCGCGGTTTCGACCTGTGCCCCCCCCTTGAAGTCCTGAACGACGGCTTCTTTGAACTCCTTCCAGGTCTTGTAGGCCCCCGTGCCACCCCCTTTATGCATGGCTTGCACGACGTTGTTGGCCCAGGTGGCGGCGGCCCTGTCCTTCATGTAGGAAAGGCAATAGGTGATCTTCGCGATATCACTGTTGTACGCTGTGTTGCCTTGGAAATTAAGCCAGCAGTCGGCGAGGAGTTGGTCCACCTTCTCGGGACGTCACCGAACACGGTCGGGGCAGCCACTCGAGGTTGTTTTGTGTTCACCCGCACTTCCCGTGCCTGGGCAGTGCCTCCGATAGGAGCTTCTGCCTGGCACATCTCTCTAATCTCGTCTCTCGCTTCTTTCATCATCTCCAAGGCGGTCGCTACCATCCCGGTGGTGGTGCTCCTGTCCTCCTCCATACGAGCCATGCTCTTCTGCAACTCCGTCACGGTCCCCTGTAATCCCGTAACCATGGTCTCCAAGGTAGTGCCGGAAGTGTTGATTTTCCGCAACTCTTCGACCATGCTCTCCGCATCGTCGAGAGATTTGTTGAAGAGATATCGGGTTCTGTCGTCCGGCCTGTGGGCGATGAACTCATCAAATTCCACCGGGTTTATGCGTGGCATCTTGTCCAGTTGAGTAGTCGTTTGGGAGATACTATTCTTTTGTCAGCACAGCGGCTCGTCGGGTTCTCGAAACACGACTGAGGCGACTGGACGAGGGAAAAGCAGAGTGAAGGGGACAAACAAGCAGCTGGAGTATAGACCAGAATAGTATAGAGAATAGTAGAATAGTACAGGGTTTATATACAAGCGCCAAGGGATTTATACGGGACTAGGGGGTTTGGTGTCTGTGGTAACAGGACACATAGGGTTAATGCGCAATATTAATACCGATCGTTGTTCCTACGATCGGGATGTGGAGGGGTTGAGTCCGGAATAACGGAGTTGAACCCCGGGATATCGGAAAAGAATTCCGGATCATGACATAAATTGTGAGTTCGGCTCCTCACCACTGATTTGCCATATTGAGATTAACTATATGAACTGAGTATGAACTGAGTATTATTCTTGTCCCCAGTGTTACCATTGAACTGTCTGATGTTGAATGTCGGAAAAAGAGTTTCTAGCATATCCGGTCTGACAGGTTCTGATGGCGTGATGTGGCTGGATATGGTCTGCGTGAGAACTATATCAGGTCTGATATGAGCGTATATGCAGTGCTCAGACCAGATTAGATCCCTTCAAAATATATGAACCGAATCCCAGTGCTCAGTATGCACGACAGGAGACTTGAAAGAGGCGGTGAACTGATTTGATGTCAAATTGTGTTTCCTAAGTACAAGAAAATTTAGTTCCCTGCGCATATAAAACATATCCCCGTCGATGATATCATTCAGGTATTTCAAATCCTTCCTTGGCACATCAAAGACTGGAATCATATGCATGCCGTGCACTAGATACTTGAGCATGATGAACCGTGTTGCCTTCTTTTCTTCGTAATTTCGACAGCCAGCCCATTTGGTTTTGGGAACCCATTTGCTCAGTGTCAGCATATTAATGAGACCTATGTTGTGCAGAGACTCATTAGGTGGTTTGCAACGGAACACTTCAACAAGGTGAGCGAAGGTGAGATCTTCTGGGTTGTCGTTGACGATCACATGGTCGCAGCGGCGGTCGTCATTCACACGGCAAATTGAGAGGTTTCGGGGCACCCTGAAACGTTCCCGAAATGATTAGTTTTGGCACCAGAATAGGTGTAATTGAAAACGTACCTGAAATGCAAAGTTCTTGGATACCTGAAGCTGAAGCCAAAACTACTCAATCGGGGTGTGTTTTCGGCACATCTGATTTTTTTGGTTTCGGAAACAGGTAAGGGCCACCTGAAGTTGCTCCCGAAACTATTGGTTTCAAGAACAGCTTCAGCCTGCCCTAAACCTATTGTTTCGGCAAGCCCAATCCTGGCTCCCCGAAACAATAAGTTTCGGCACCCGATCTGGTGGAACAAAAACTAGGCCTAGAGCAGTCTCGGCAGGCCTAGAATCAGTTTCGGCACGCCGAAAACCCGGACCCGAAACTTATTGTGAAACAATAAGTTCTGCACATACTGAAAGTGCTCCTGAAACTATTGGTTTCAGGAGTAGTTTCAGGTGGGCCGAAGCTGCATCTGAAACTAACCAAATCAGAGGTGCCGAAAACATACCCGAATCGGGTAGTTTCGGCTTCAGCTTCGGGTCCGCGGAGAATTAAAATTTCGGGTACATTTTCAGGACTCCTGTAACTGGTCCTTGAACTGATGATTTTGGGAATGTTTCAGGGCCCCCCGAAACCACTCAATTTGTCGTGTGATTCTGCGGCCATGAGCCATCCCTTGTACTCATTGGCTTTCAGCGCTTCAAGAAGTAACAGGCAGAGATGCTTTTTTTATTTCGCGCTTTCATCGGAATGGAGAAGATCATATGAATTGGCGCTGTATGGGTCCGAATTCGGCAATGACCAAAAGAAGTTCTAGAAAAATATAAACAGTGTGTTGGATAATGACAGTGGGAATGAACCTCTGTCGCATGCAATCCAACAGGTTGAAGAAACTCGAAACTCTTGCAAATTTTGTTGGATCGTCGTGATGAACCAGGCACGGAAAGTGGGGCAGTACTGCGCAACAAGCAGATACGGAGCACGGTTCCTCACTGTCAATGGATGTGATTGGAATTCCAGGATAGCACACATACTGAATTTTGTCGCCCGAAGAGGATGTGCCGGTGGCTGCGGAGAGTGATACATAGATTAATGAGTTCCGTCCCCTTGTTTGCTGCAGCGGCAGCCACTATACACACACCGGCATGCGCTTGAATATGTTTACTGTTGTGTTTGCGCTGAGAGGGCCGCATTTGATCGGTCAAAAAATATATGTCACTATGTTCACTTTAGTCTAATGGCTATTGCTACTATTTTACATGCATTGACAAGGTCACGCGTTCGAATCCCTCCCTAACCATTATAATTAAATTAATAGTCCTTAGCCATTAAATTACATTACTGACCACTGAATTGTGACTACAAAAGTAAGAAGTAATCTTGTGATGGATATGACTTCTAGTTTCGAATTTCCATATTTATTATTAGCCTCCATGTATTTAACCTCGCGTCACTATGCCCTCTGTAATTCACGACCCTTGTTGGTCCTGATTTGTTCCATCACTCTCACGATTCACACAACTTCAGAGTCATGCCTCGCATCTGCTAGGCTATGCAAGGCTATGTCTCTCCGACTTCCTGAGTCATCCTAAATATGACTCAGTTCAATTATGACTCACTACAGTAATATAAAAGAGCCTTCCCTCTTGTGAAGGCATCTTACATCTTTACCAATACACTTACCTGTGAACTTACACACACCCTTGCGTGAACCCTAGTAGCTCCTAAGAGACTACTATTCTATTACATGAACCACTAGCAACTCCTAAGAGCTTGCTGTGATCTATTAGTGACTCCTAAGAGCGCACTATCACCCTGCTTTTATCAACTAGCAGCATAAGTCTAGATACCAGCACGGTATCTCATTTGTACTTCTTTCGGTGAAAGTCCCCCGTGTTTACCGATTATATAAGGGTTCCGATCCTATATTTTCACTCATAGATATCTGTGTTGCATTTGTGTAACATCAATGCTGCTCTCAACTCTAGCACGTGCTACTACTGCGCGTGCTCACTTATCCGTATCCCGCGCAATACCGGTTTCTCTTACAAATCTAAGGTACTAAGGACCGACCTTTTTCTCTTTTGGGACCACCCACCCTGGATCCGGCCCTATCCTACAGGATATGGTTTCTTCAGCTGGATATGGTCCATCAGGTAAGATATCGCACTATATTACCATAAAGTACATTAATCAACATTATATGATGCCTCGCGACCTGATGGCCATATACAACGGGGCATTATGGGCATATATCGCGATATACGGCGAAAAAGATTTTTCCGACAGAGACCTCCCGACGTCGTCCCGCCGTCGCCCGACGGCACGCGGACAGCGGCGGCGAAGAGTCGGACGATCCCGGCTCGATCCCGGCAATATTTGGTCCGCGTGATGTGACAAGGAAACTCCCGAGAAATCACCTGACGAGCGGCGTCCGGCGCACAAGCGCACCGGCGAGTTTCTACTCTGAGCTCCCCTAATGTACAGACATGTCTGACGTACACACTGCGTTCAGGCCGGGCCTAAATGTGCATTGATCTAGCTGGGTGTGGCCTGATCTAGGTCGGGCTATGCTCGGCTACATCAGCCATTTGACAAATATCTTGTGACTTGTTTGGCCTTGTGAGCTTGTCAGCAAGCTCGCAAGTTCAGAGCGAGGAAACAAAACCCCTCGAAAGGTTCAAATCAGACTGGAAAACCTCATGAGAAATCGGAGGATGCGCTCCATAATTTTTCCCGGCAGCGGCGTCGCCTGCCCCGGCGATCAGCTTTAATGCATCCCGGAATTATACCACTGCAGCGAGTCGAACCGTTGACTTTGTGGGAACTTTGGACTCACCTTGAGGCCTTGCGAGCTTGCGAGCTTGAATGACCTTGAATGACCTTGAATGACCTTGTACAAGGTCACAAGTTATTTGTCAAAAGTCTGATGTACGTATCCAGATCATGCCGATCTATGCCATCTAGGTACTGCCGTAGCCATGCCATTGCTTAGCGCGTAGGATGCGTGCAGAGGTCGCTCTGTCTAGCTCAGTTTGGTTACTTATCAGATATCTGCCCTGGTGCCCACTTTTTGAGCCTCAGTGTTTTGGAGTGCCCCTTCATCTATTCATGTCCGCCGGCAACCGCCGATTGACTCAACCCTAAAAATCGCGGCGAGCACGCAATGGGGGTTGCGATCAAGAACGTCCGGGCATACACGAAGCCAAATGCGGGAACACGAGCCTTGGGCAGCGGTTGACAGGCACATCCTTCATCACCGGCGACCCTTTCATCCCACTAGTCCGCAACACGAAGACTGTATCTTTGGCGGTCGTGCGCTCCACCGCTATTTCGGCCGGTGGTGCGAGATGCCCCGATATCAACCTGAATTCAATAAGAAGTGAAAAGGCGAACATCAAGCTCACCGGGCAGATCCTTACCCTCAAAGCAGTCGCGGCGCTTCCGGAGGACGGTTTAGAGGTCTCGGGTTCGACGGCTGAGGGTAACTCGGATGCGGAATCGCCTGCATGGACCTGGCTGTGGATGGGCGGATATCTCATGGGCAAAAGCACGATGAAGGGGACGAATATCACGACCGACAAACCGCATACAATCACTGTTGCCGGTCATCTCGTCGAGCCGATATCCCCCAATACCATCGACGTTACAGCTCGGCTTCCTGCGGAGGAACTTCCGTCTTATCAATTCGACTGGGGGCGACTTGGGGCATGAATCACACCATACTGCGCACACCAATCGTTCAACTGTGGAAGTGCATTGAAGATTCACAGACGGATCTCCGTGAAATCCCTGTGTTGAAGGATTCAATTCTTGGTTTTCCGTACGCTTGGTCGACTTATAAGCTGAATACTCTTACTATATTCCCTGCATCACATTTTCACTCTACGAGTGCCGGCCCTCCTGTCGGAAGGAAAAACGGCGGTGATCACGGAGAAGACAAGTGTAGATCCCTGACTTTACTGCTCTGAAGTCCCCTCCAATTGGCGTGGTCATGTGGGGGGCCAAATTATTCGGAAGCTACGAGGCGCCGGCGAGGCAGCGCGAGACAAGAAAGACAAGAAGGCCGAACGGGTGCTAACATATCCTGTGGTGCGTGTTATCATTTGCGGTTTTATTTCGTTTTCTTACATGAAAGGTCGGGGAGCCGTATCCTTGCGGTTTCTGTGGCCATTCGGGACGCGCTGAATGTGCGGTTCCTATGAAGCCCAAGGGTGAAATCTTCGAAATCAAATCCAACTGCAAATACTCGCTCACCTTCCAGTACAAAAAATCGAACGAAGGCAGCGGCACGACACCCTCCCTCCCGATTATCTGCTCCCTCTGCCCAAAACCCGACGTCCCCCGCTACCCGACCTATCCCGGCATCTGGCGCTATAATATGCCCCAGCACCTGCGTGATTTCCATCCCAAGGCGTCGCCACTGCAACCAGAAGGGGATCCATTACCTTTCAAGTTATGGCAAAATGTGCGCGTAGATAAAGCCGAGGAGATGGCATTGGGCATACCAGAATTTCTTATTCCGCACCTAAGCGACCTCCGGCACCATTACGTATGACCCTGTTTGGGGGGTTATTTCATGTTAGTAAAAACCCCCTAAAAGGCTGTCGGAGGTGCGGAGGGGCCGGCGGGAGGGCTTCTATTAGGTAAAAAAATAATCTAATCCGATTTGGCATCATATCTTTGACGCACGTGCTCTAACTTTTTTTTCGCGTCAACAACCAATATGCAACGCGGTTTCAGGCGCTCTGAGCGCGATACACAGTCTGCCGCGACCTCCGGACCAGGGATACACTTCACCAGCCCTGTGAAGGCTGGCGATAAGCGGAAGACTAAGCGCATTGTCCCCCTGGGAGCTGTTCAAAAGCAGGACCGCCAAAAACGGGCCCGAGAGCGTCTGAATGGATTGCTTCGTGTTCCGGCTGGCTCTACAGTTGCCAGCAATAGCAGGCAGCCTGATTTCGATGCTTCAGAGCCTACCAACAACACAGAAATGGACTGGGTTGACGAGACACCTCCTGCACCTCCGGCGCCTCCTGTCCCTGCTCCTATTCTGATTCCTTCGTGCCATTCTGTTGCTCAGGCTAAACGGGATAGACGCCATACATCCCGGGAAAATATTTTACCCACCTAGAGGTCCCACTTGCCACGTACCGACAGGCTAATCATGGTCGGAGGCCGACATTTATCTCTGATATTATCCGTCATGAATGTACGGCTTCCTGCGGCCAACCTATCAATAATACAGTCCAATACCTGTATATAACTTGTTCGTATTGCTATTTCACATCGTAACCCACCCTGAATAGCACCAATACAGATCCGGAACCGGTTCAGGTGGCCACCTGCAGCTGCATGCCAGTCACAGCACTTCTGGTTCAGCACAGTGTCTTTCCTGCCTCCCCTTCCCAGCCTCGCACTGCAGTTTCTATTGATTTCCTAGAAATTTACCGGGCTCTTTTCGAGCGCTCCTGCGATGCGATTACAGCCTTTGCCGCTGCCCTCCACACCATTTATGACCGGCGGAGATTTCGGGTTCTCTCAACAAAGGTAAGTAGGTACTGCATCTGTTGGTGCTTGACATGACACTGCTCAGAATCAGGGCCAACTCGCGAAGGATCCGTTCCGTGAGAGTCTTGCACAATCTGTCCAGTGGTATAGTAACCTGAGGACCAACATGCAGCTGAAGCTGGAGGCTGTACTCGCCATTACGGAGGAGTCCATTTTCCCTTCTATCAACCCTACACCGGACAATCAGCAGAGTGTGGCGGAGGCGTTGGAGGCGTCGGAGGCACTGGCGCCGGTGGAGGTGCCGGAGGTGGCTAATCCTGGGGGTACCCCCGTCCCCAGCACAGAACCAGTTGACAGTCCACTCCGTCCTGATGCTGCCACTGACCCTCCAGCATCTGATAAACCTTCATTTCCGCCAGGGCCTACACCGGGACGGGCTCACCGACTTTTGCGGGAACGATGCCCGGCCTGCTTTGGCCTAGAAACCTGGGGGCGGCCACTTTCAGAGTATGTTGCTGCCTCTCATGCCTTTTCATTCATATCTAATTATGATTTATTTGCCAGGGGCGGTGATGTTCAACTCGGTGCAGATGGCTGCTTCAGCTACCGTCACCTCCGATCAGCAGGGGATGGTCCAATTTCATATGACCCTTCATATTTCATCTCAAAAGAGAAGATTGACACCATCCGGGAGCGAATAGCGACCGCCCGGCGCCAGAAACCTGCACCGATCACACCTCTGATTCCGCAGGAGGCCATCGATGCTTGTGAGGCCTCTTGGGATGCTGCTAACAAGAAAAAGCAGAAGGTGGATCCTAAACGGCATGACGCCAGTGGCATCTTCGTTATGACCTGCCAACATTCCCACGTTCTTTTCCTATGCAATATTGACACTCCAGGCGAACGCCAGGAATACATTGTCGGACTTATGGAGGAGGTAAATGAGCTCCTTCCTCCACAGGCGACAGTGGTTCAGGCGTATGATGTTGGCTGTGTCACCGATCATAGTTGTAACCTCGTAATTGGTTCATCTTCTGTGGCGAAGGCCTCCGACTAACCAACTTTCAGTTCCCCATTCTCAGTGAAGGGTTCCGCGAGTGTGTCTGCTTTGTGATCAATGCAATGCATGCATTTGGCCACCAGTGGGTTTGCCAGATCGTATACAGCCCCCGCCTCCGGCGAGGACTTGGCTTGACGGATGCCGAAGGTGTTGAGCGGTTTTGGTCACGCATTCGCAAATTGATTGGTATCACTCGAAACCAATGGGTTGGTAATTTTGTCCTTCTCTCATCTCTCCAGCTTAAGCCCACCATCAGAATTCCCGCCGGATTTGGACGATTGACCAGTATGCTGCCTTTGTCAACCACGAAGGTCGTGAAAATCTTGGAGACTGGATTGACCGTCAGGAACACAAAAACCTCGTTCCAAAGCAACAGGCTGCTTACAAGGTTTTGAGAGACTGTGGTGTTCCAGAAACGGAGCTTCGTCGCAACTGGGAGGCGCAGAAGGCGGCACAAACCTCCGTCCGGTCACGTGCGTGTATCGATGGAGGCATACAACTTGCATTGACTGAAGTTACAGATGCTTCCATGCGCTTGAAGCATGAACTTGACAAAGTTCTTGCGCTGCAAGGCCAAATTGACACTGTCGAACAGTCAATTGCCGATGTGAAGCAGTCCATCACTTGTGGTCCGGATGCATCCGCGGACTCCATTGCACTTCTTCGCAGTCTTGAAAGGACTCATGAGACTCTCAGCACCCAAGCGGAGGCCTTGTATTCTTCACTGAATATTCAAGATTCTTTTCCCGAGCTGCGGAGTCTCCCTCTTGAATTTGTCCGAATTCTGCTCATGATGCGGGACCTCAAAATAAACATTCGTAAGCGGGCTGTAGGCAGTTTTTATGAATGGGAAAACCTTGATCGTGCAGTCGGAGGGAGGAGAGAAACCCTTGGTGAGTTTCAGAGTCCCCTCCACTACCTCCGTACCCTCCGTCACCTCCGTACCCTCCGTCACCTCCGTACCCTCCGTCACCTCCTCCGTCACATCCGTCACCTCCGTCACCTCCGTCACCTCCATTACGGTGGCATGCTAACCCCACAGCAGGTACTAAGCTCCACCAGGCAACAAGGAAGGCTATCTCAAACCGCCAGCCCGCCCTAATTCGATCAATCGCAAAATTCAATAAGTATTGTGAAGACCTCGAGAGACTCCGGCCTGCCGGGTGTAAAATTCCTATCCCATCTCCACTCTCCACCCAATTGAATGGCCTCCGGGATGATCCCTCCCTCCACGAGGATGTATGGATTACTCCCTCAGAAGGCCAAATCCCCTGGTGGCTTAATGATATTGACGTCCGCGATGGAATACGTGCTCTCCACTCTGCTGACCGATGTGCGGAGGAGGGTTCACGGCTCAACATGGAACCTCAGAGCATGGTAACTTGGGTAACAAAAGAGCTGTCCATTGTTGCGGTTGCCATTGAGAGACTCACTGGTATGTTCTTCATCTTTTGAATTACGGTCGTGAATGACCTTTGTCATAGATGCAAGGCTTACCCTGGACCTCCAACTACGACTGGAGCACCTTGAATCCCTCCGACTCCGCTGGGAATCGATCATCCGTCCGCATCAATATCAGCCGACAGCTGTCAGAACGGAGGCCACCACTCTTCCCAGGAATCATTCAAATGGTTTCCCGTCAATTGGTTCAGAACCTCCCACCCTTTTGGAAACCTCCATGGGCACTGTATTAATTGAGCCTGAGTCCGAGGAAGATATATTCAGCGAAGGTTTCTTCCTCTCCGATCCAATGGCCACCTCTAGCACCTCCGGCACCTCCGGCGCCTCCGACATGATGGTGGCCTCAGAAGAACTTGACCCAAGTTCCATCTCCGATACCGACCATGATTCTGTCTTGAACCTTCAGGAGATGCTTGTGAATCCCGACACACCGGAAGACTCCACAGCTGTGGAAGCAGACTCACTGAATTTCGAAATCCGGTGGGATTGTGTGGTGCGGTCACCTCCACCACTGCCAAAAACATGCTAATTTATTTTTTAATCACAGCCTAACCTTTCTGTGGACAGAGGTCTTTTGCAGTGCCTTCAAGAACACAATAACCTGATCCAAGTAGACACACGCAGGGATAAGCGTGTCATTGTAGGTACCGATGGCCGACCAAATGTGGAGATGGAGGCCTCCGACATTGCTTCGGTAGAATCACATACTGGACGTCTCACTGGCTTTGCGATAAATGGCCTTGCAGCAGCATTTCTCAATCTGCTTGGCAACCCATTCTCCCCAGATGCACTGGCTGTGAACCAATGTGCTGTTTTTAGCACATACGACCTTCCCCGCATCCGTTACAAAGCCTCTGATAACGAGTTATGGAGGCATACCAAGCACACGAGGTACTGGGAAAAGAATCTGTGGTTAATCCCAATCCACCGGATCTATGAAGAGCACTGGGTTCTTGCGGTCGTAGTTGTGGCCGAGCAGCAGATAGTATTTTTTGACAGTCTGGGCTCAAGCGGTGGCTGGAGACGGGATATCCGGGTTAGTTTCAATGCTCTCTGTCAGAATAAACAGCTCAAATGTTGCAGGATATCATGGTCTTGATAACACGAATGGTGGTTCTAGCTAACCGCAACAAATGCCCTCTCTATGTGACAACCGAGGAGGAGGCATGGATTGCGCGTCCGCTCTTCAATTTGGTACATATTCTACCCTGAATTAGCCCTTCACTGACCAGATTGGCAGGGAGAACACCGTCAATCCAATGGGCATGATTGCGGCCTCTGGGTGTTGTGCATGATGGGCGCGATTTTACGAGGCAATGCATCCACCGGTGTTACTGAGGCGGAAATGGGACGTATACGACGGCTTTTCACCGATCATGTACTAGGCCTTCCTAGACGATAATCATTTGTTTTTTTTTGACTGATTTTCCTTCACCGCCTCCGGCACCTCTGGTGCTAACAATTTTGTGGCACGGGTTTTTTTTTTGATCACGAGTTCTGTTCTGCAGTGAAGGGGCTGGTAAATGAATATTATTTGGTGGGGTAGAGTCGATTTTAGTCTGCTGGGTCAGAATGTGTGCCATTTCAACTGTCCTTCTGCTATGCACCGGTCAAAATTTCCTTATTGGGAATCAAGCGGCAGTGTTTTACGCCACAGGACACTGCAGAATTGAGTTCTCACAGGATGGGATACTTATTTTTAGTCCATTTCTGACCTCCAGAATATTTTCAGGAATTTCGGTGCACAGGGTGCAAGTTGGGGCTCTTGGACCTCCGTGGATCCTGCAAAATTTCCTTTTTGGGAATTGAGTGGTAGTATTTTACGCCACAGGACACTGCAGACTCATGTCTTCGAGGTGAGATATGTACCTGTAGGTCATATCTATGCTCCAGAATATTTTCAGGAATTTCAATGTATAGGCTGCAAGTTGGGGCTCTCGGAATGATATGTGTGCATTTTTTCCGCTGAACATGGAGGCAAATATTTCGTTAATGACAGCGGAAATGGGACCGGGGAGATTTACTTGGAGGTCTCAGAGTGCTTGCAGAGGCTCTCACGCTTTGCTGATCCCTGTTCGGCGGTGGTGAAGTATTTAGCATGGCGGCCCATGATGGTAGTAGTTAAAGGACAAGTACTAATTGTGAACTTACATGGGCCTGGCGCACTTTCGTGCACCAGAATTCAAACTGCCAGAGAAAATCTGATTTAAATACGGAGGCCTCCGGGCAGTATTTACAACCCACTTCCGCATCTCACACCAGCGTGTAAGCAGAACAGTTCATCCACTAAAAAAAAATCGCATTCTATTCGTGTCGTGATTGGCTGCCAAAATACGCTTCGATTACGTGTTAAGTCCGGCAGGAGGCGTTGAAGGTCGTAGGCGCTGCCGGCAGAAGGTGTTGGAGGTCGTAGGCGCCTCTGACATGAATGGCGTCGGAGGGAGTCGGAGGCGTCGGAGGCGCCCTCACGTGCTGATGCCATCATCCAAATGTTCGCTTGACATCACCTCGCTCTTTTTTCACCGCCAGCACATCCCGCGTATCCTCACGCATCCAGCTCATCTGGTGAGTTCTTCTCCCATATTTCAGTTCTACTGCTGACAAGTCTTCTAAAGCTTCCTCTCGACGTGTTTCTCACGGCCAGCGGCGCCTCCGGCCGTCTGTTAAATTTTTCGTCCTTTTCTTTCAATCTTGACTCCGCACCTCCAATTAATTGACATCTGGTGAGTCTTCTCCTTAATTTCAGTTCCCCTACTGAGCAGTCTTCTAAAGCTTCATTTGGGACGCGTTTTTCAGGGCCGGCAGTGCCTCCGGCCTCCTGTCGGCCTCAATATTTTTTCGGTCTTTTTTCAATCCTGACCTGGTAAGTCTTTTGTATCCAGCACATCTCCATGTTTCTGACTCTTCCTTCCACTGTGCAGCCATCTCCCTTCCACCACTCCTGCACCTCCAGCGATGGATGACACCACGAGTCCCAAAGGGCCCCCTCAAATTTTCACCGCCTCCCCTCCGCGCGATGTGCGCGTCAACTCTGCCGAGTCCCCCATATCCGACACACCGTCCTCCCCCCTGTCAGATGTCCCTGGCTCCCCCACCACTTACACGTCTCCAGCCCTGAAAAGCACACCAATCGACATCAACTTGACGCCGTTCAAGGATACCTCTGGCGACCTCGAGTTCCGGCCACTCTACCCCAACATCGATGGGTTAGATATGAGTGGCTACTCGGAACAGGATATGGGTACCGATACTGATGCGGAGGTGGACGGGGAAGGCAGTGCGGACGAGTTCGACATCGAAGGTATCGACGAAGCCCTTAATCTTCAACGGAGGATCGGGGCAGTGAAAACTGTTGCAGATATTACTGCAGCGGTGGGTAAAGAGCTCATGGAGAGCCGCATCCCCACGTATGTTGCGCTGGGTGCACCCAAGCAGTCGACCTCCGCCGTATTCCCTGCCCGGACCTTCCCCACACGCCGCCCCGCTCTCGCATTCCCCTCGCGCCGCGGCCACGAGACCTCCGATGCAGACGACGACGAGGAGATTGACGAGCTCGATTCGTCCAGCCTCCGACACCTGTGCGCCCCTTCCCCGCGGCCTATTCTACGTCGCTCGTCGACCCTGGATATGGGACGTCTGTCGACAATGGCCCGGCGCACTTCGGACACGTTTGCACTCTCTTCGGGGATGACGACTCCGACAGCCCTACACCTTGGCGCGCTGGCGAAGAAGTGCAGGTCGGAGGCGGGCGGGAGACGACTCCCCCGGACTTCATCTCCCCCTGCCGCCTCCGCACGACCATCATCGCCACGCCAAATGCCACCCCCGCATCGAAGAATGCTGCTGTGCGACGGCGGCAGCTTGACGGCTCGCCCATTCTCTTCCCGGAATTCGCTGCTGGTGTAAACAGCAGGGCAGATAGCGGGGCACTCGGTGATCGCATGCGAAGGCACGTAGGTCTCCAGCCCGCTGCAGATGCACCGCAAACGCCGCTGCGGGCATTGTCTTCCATGGCGCCGCCTCCGCCTCCCCTCGCCTCCACCTCTTCCAAGCGATCGTGCCTTGCCCCACACCTCCTTCGACCCCCGCTGTCTATGTCGCGCCCGCCTCCGTCGCTCCTCGCAGGATCGCTGCCGAACGTCCTGGCACCTTCACTATTCATACCGCCGCCTCTTCCGTTCCCGGTGTCAAAGCCCCAGCAGCATAAAAAGCGGTCCAAAGCGTCGTCACCCGTAACACCTCCATCCGCGTTGGGCACAGCCCCACCCGTTGCGCCGCCTGTGCCCTCAGCCCAGCCTCTGCCTCCGCCTCCCGTTGTATCTGAGCGCAACGGGCCGCGGCGCGGGCGCAGTGCAACCGCCATGCTTCCGGTGGTACCCTCGTGCCGCGATCCAGAGCTCTCTGCGATGCAGATCGAGCCGACGGTGCACTTCAGTACCGTCTATGGCGCCGGGGGAGCTCCGCTCGGGCATGCATTCACGGGCGCAGATGGGAAAGATGATGCTGTCCGACTTGTGCCGCTCACAGCCATGCATTTCAAGCCCCCCAGTCCACCCTCGCCCGTCGAGAGTGCACAGTCGCGCCCGACGGAGCCGGCGTCTCTCACCGCGATTGCCACAGGCGATCTCGACTTAGAGATGGACTTCGGCTTCACAATGGGCGGAGCTGACACAGACATAGGCGACACAGACTTCCTCATGGTCGACACGGAGGATGCGGGCTCTGCTGATGCGGCCTTCAATTCTCCGAACCCTGCCTCTGCCGCCAAACCGAATGCGATACCTATTGACACCGGCGGCAGGCCCGGTCTGGCTGCTTCGAAGGCAGTCAAGGAGGGCTGCCAGCGGATGCTCCAGGTTGCCATGGAGACTGCGATCGCCAGCGGGCTCCCCGAGGCACGCATTATCAAGGCATTCCGAGCAGAACTGAAACGTGTCCAGGAGCCGGGGGTCGATCTGAAGGCCCCCAAACTCGGCTGCTGGAATCGTTACCAGAGTTACGCGAACCACCGCGAAAACCGGGTGCACGAGCGCCAACGCATCAACGTAGACTATGTCTGCGATGATGACGAAGAACCTTTGCCACTCGACAACGACGAGCTGCTAGAGAGCTATTCACAGTTCTTGAAGTTCTGCGAAGATGACGGGATCAACCCCGACCTCATCTTTGACCTGGCTGATGAGCTGGATGATGCCGATGGTCCCCAGACTATCGGGGCTCGCCAACGTGCGTTTGTGAAGCGGATGGATATCTATGAAGCTTGCGTATGTTTTTTCTCCTTTTTTCATATCTACTGGATATCCTGCTGATGCCCTTTTCTTTTACAGTTACATGATGACGCCAAGAAGCATGGCTGGTATAGTTTGCTTGTCACCACTGGCTCCCATATCAATGAGGACACCAACCTCGCATGAGTCGTCATCACCGGAGGCCTTGGCAACGGTGCAGTGAGTTTCTTTCCTGTACATGGGTTAGCGCTGTATTCTGACTTCGCAATTCTCAGCTTCTGTCCACATTTAAATGGACGGAAGATGAGCTGGTCGCGATTGTGAAGTCGGTGGCATAGTATGTGTATATTTACTTTGTGAACTGAATCAAACTAACAGCCGCCCAGCGCCAGCGAACTTAAACAGACTGTCCTCGCGGCGGTGGAGGCCAGCTCCGACGTGCCGGAGGTGGAGGGGTCGGAGGTGCCGGAGGTGCCGGAGGCGCCGAAAGCCAGCTCATCGAAAGTCAAATCAGACTCTGCACCCCACCGCGACAAGCATGCTAAGCATGTTTTTGGTATCAACAAGATGCGCGAGGACATGTCGGATGCAAGCAAGGCCGATGTTGGAATTAGCATTTTCTACGACGTCCTCGGAGGCCGGAACTTCGCGTTCCGCAGTCTGGTCGATGTTTGTCCAAAGGGTTACAGGCTGCTGGGGTGGCCGACGGGTGCCCGGCTCCCATTCCTGTGCAGCGCAGACAAGGGGATCAGCGCCTTTCGCGACGCTGAGATTGCCGCCATCTTCGAGGCTCTCAAAGCACGGAACACACCAGAAACCGGTGGTGCTACCTCCACGGGCTTGCGTATCGAGAAATGTCCCTATTCAGATGGTATGTTTGTCCTTTTTTTCATTTTAACCCCTACTAAACACGGCACGGTCTCCAGGGGACTACATAATCTTCACGCACGACTACTCAAAGCCCACCCCCAAAGGTCCCCCCTCCGACCCGGCTGTTATCAAGCACTGGCGGGCTTCCGGGGGCGTCGCCCTGCCAGTTCTGGATGGCGAGGGTGACATGTGGGAAGTCCAATTCGACCTCGACGATTCCATGGCCACTGCAAAGACCCGCAAACAAATTGAGACTCAATTCCCGAACCGGAAGCCGAAGAAGGAAGAGGAGGAAGAGGTTGTACCGAGGCGAGCGAGGTCAAAGGGAAAGTTGAAGTCAAAGGCGGCACCTCCGATAGCCGATAATGACTCGGTCGAGGAAGAAGAGGTTGTGGTGCCTGCAGCCGCACCCTCACGGCGGGCTCGACACACCAAGAAGGTCTCGCCTCCGGCACCTCCGACTCACACAGCGGCGGAGGTGCCTCCACGTACGCGCTCCCGTGTCCAGCGGGGCGGGGGCCCATCTTGTTCCGGTCACCCGCAGCCGCAATTGAAGTCGGCCTTGCGTAGCACAGCCGCACCTGGTCGCAAGCAGGTCAGAATTGAGTCCGACGCTGACGATTCCGACGATGTGCGCGACACGATACCATGCCGCACTACACCCCACATCAGAACACGCCGTACATTACGCGAGGAAGAGGACGACCGACCTCCGAAGCGTTTCAAAGGCAGCACCTCGGCGGTGTCCCATGCCGCTGTACCGGCCAGAGCTTCGTCGCGCTCAAACGCGATCGCGTCGTCCTCCACGGGTCGCATTCCCCCGCCCTCTGCCTCGATGGCTCCGGTACCTCCGCCCGCTGCGCTCCCCGCAGATCCTGCTGAGCAGGCACCGCCGCCAGCGATGGAGACGTTGGTGGCGAGTCTATCCATGCTTAGTCCTGATATGATACGGGGGCTGGCCGCAGTCTTGCAGCAAGCCGCCGCCGCTCAACCGACTGCCCCCGCACCGTGAGTCCTACACGCCGTCGCACCTCACCATCTTGAATTTTCTTGCTATCATTGTTGTGTATTGTTCCGCTGCCTCATCTTGGACTCGCTCGCGCTCACTGTATCATATCTTGTTACTCATCTTGGACTCGCTCGCTCTCACTGTATCATATCTTGTTTACATCTTGGACATCTTTATTGTTTGTTTCCATATTTCAACCTCCGTGACATGTATATTACTATCTGTATACTTACGCTCTTTTTGTATAGCTCTGTAAATAAATCAATTTTGGTGTGCAGTATTTGAGAGAGTATCTCGGGAAAGGGAGAAAACTGGGACGTTGATGGCGGGGCGAGCAAAGGCGGATATGGAAATGTACCTAATAAGCCCCGCACCTCAGGCACCTCCGCACCTCCGACAGCCCTTTTAGGGGGTTTTTACTAACATGAAATAACCCCCCAAACAGGGTCATACGTAATGGCGCCGGAGGTCGCTTAGGTGTTATTCCGGGGCCATTTACCAGGTTTGCTCCAGATACAGCGGTCGTAAACAGAGGGGAGAAGCGCCCTCAGAGTTTCGCCCCCGGACCATCGGATGGATAAAACAAACGCGGACGTGGGGGCGGCCCCAAGAAGTAGCCACCAAGAGGTGATTGATCTCTGAATTTCTCAATATGATGTTGTCAGTGATCCGTGGGGCGGAACACCGGCAGTCATCGGCACCACAGCCACTTCGTTTTTCGGTTCGAGCCAGGCTCGCTGGCGAGCACTCTTCCGTTCCTCATCTCTTGTACTTCCCTCATGCTGTGGTTCAAGTATTCTGCTCTAATACTATACATGAAAAAAATGATATGATATAGCAAAGGAAGTTGATTATGTATATGTGCAGCATTTACAGTGCTAGGATTCCATACAGTTTACAGAGTGAGTTAGAAGTGTGCCGGAATGGAGGGTGGCCTTGGCGAGTGCCGGCAGCGGCGTTGCTGAGGCGTCGAGAGTTGGGCACAATGGAAAATGATGGCCTGATCTGGCCAACGCTGCCGCTGATCATCACTTCCTTTTCTGGGAGGGGGGGGGGGTCGTGGGACTTATTGACTGATCCAGAGATCAATCACCTCTTGGTAGCCACATTTCTATTCATTCGCTTGTACATCGACGCCTACTTGTTTTTTGAGGATATACCTCATTTTCCGGGGAATTGTCAGTGAATCTCAGGCCATGCAACCGAGATTGAGGATCAAAAATTACTGCTTTTGGTACCGGGCCAGTGGCTGTACCCCCCTTGACAGCTGTCACCGACAAAGGCAGTTGCAGGTCTGTGTGTCGGCGACTTTAGCATTGCTCCCCTCTTGGGTGAAGCGAGACTCGTCGAGTGGCACAATTGATGGCTACTGATGGCCGTCGATGCGGATTTGCTTTTCTGGGGGTCGTGGGAAGGAATCCACGATCCGGAGATCAATCACCCCTTGGGCCGAACACTGACTCGCACTCTCTCTTGCCACAACTCATGCACCAATTCTACCCGCTCAATCTAGGTCGGTGTCTTCCGCTAGTCCCGGCACCTGGTCTCTTCCTTTCGACTGTCAAAAATTACGGCAGAACGGCACTCAATACCTCTGCGCTGTTTTTCCTCCAGACCCCCACCAGAATGCTCTTGAGCGGCCTCGGAACGTTCTTCCGCAACGTCTACATCTTCACCTGGGACGCATGGCTCACCCTCATCCACCTCGTCACTCCGCCAGAAGCTGGGGAGCGTCTGTCCGCGCGGGAGTCTCGGCGCGGGAGGAAAGTGGCCGGAATTTGTTCCACCCAAGGAGGGCGATAGCCGGTGTGCGTGTTCTGTGTTGAATGCGTTGGCGAATCACGGTGTGGCTGGTTCATTGGGCCCGGTGTTACGTACTGACTGTAACCGCTAGGGATCCTGCCTCACGGTTGGTGCACGATCCCCCGCTCAGCGAGGAGACTTGCTTCATCCCTTTTCGACGAACGGATTGTTCGCTTCACCGATATAGCGCAGAAGTTCCATGACACGTTCAATTTTGCGATGACATTCTCGCCTTTCGTGACAACCGCCGACGCGGATACGCTGCACAAAAATTATAGCACCGTCAGCTCGTTCTTTTGCTCTCTGATTTTCTAAGGATTGACACGAGTATGTGCACAGGGTACTTGCGATTTATCTGACCTCGACCTGCACAACGGCATCGTACATGATGCGTCACTCTTGCGCGCGTGAATAAATCAATGCAGTCATAAATCTCCCCCTAAATCCAAACTTTCGAACATCCCAGGACAAGACGCGCATCTCCAGCCCGACTAAGGAACGCCGTATATCCGCTTTATCACCGAACTTCTCGCATTGGCTAGTGGAAAGGACGCGGATGGGAATACGCCGCTCAAGCGCCGTGCGGACGCCAAAGCGACGAATCTAGAGTTCCAGCTCGACCAGGCGCACAAGATTTTCGGGAGCGCCAAGTAAGATTTATAACTTTATTCTGGCTGTCCACTGAGAGTCATCCCTTACACTAGCTCCTCGACTTTACTGGCCATCTTTGGCGGCAGGATGGATGACCTGGAGCCTTTCCTGAAAGAAGAGCGTATTCCAGAGGGATGGGAGTCGCGAAACTGCTCGCGCATGGGATTGACGTTCTTAGCGTTCAATCCAACTACTATCAAAGTCGAGAGAGGGATTAAAGAGGAGCCTGCAGCGCAAACTGCAGAAGACAAGGCGACGATCGCCGTTTAAAAGACCTTGACCGTAGGTTCGCCCACGTTATCTAACAATGGTGTGTACGGCGGTCTGTGCTGTATGTATGTATCTCTTCTGTCAAACTTGAACCATTAATTACAGAGGCTCTATTTGAAAGCGGCACTTCCTACTGGCGAGTTCGTCCTTCTTTGAGGTCGTTTCGCTGTGTGCTTTTTACTACTCCCGATGCGATTCCTCACGACACGTGGTACTGGCTTATAAAATTTAACAGAATTTTAACCTTCAAAGATCTCCGAAGGACGCCCGCACCCTGATGCATCCCGTTCCACGCGTGTTCTAACCCCGGCTATTTGAACGGCCGCACACCTTCTCTCTCCCGCCCTCCCCACAGCCCGTTTGCCGAGCGCTGCTCGTTGGTTGACGCTTCCCCTGAAGGTGGGAATTCGGAAGCGCTGGGGTCGCGACGTTCCCACCCCTTCCTCACACGTTTGGGCTCTCAATACTTCTCGGTAAACATGCTCACATGAACCTCCACAAACCAATGTCCAGCACTTCCACAGCGGCCATATAAGTCGATTTACGCGCAGGCTACCATCTTGTCATCCCGCCATGCTGCGCCTCGTTCCACTCGCGCTCTCCCTAGCCGCCCTCGCGACAAACGCCCTCGAATGGACCTTTGTGCAGAACGGCACCTCGGGGGTCATCCCCGTCGAGCTCATCACCATTTCGCCGACGCTGATGCTTTTGTACGACCGCGCGGACGGGAACCCGCTGCTCCTCCCCAGCGGCGAGAAGGCGTGGGCCGCGCTGTGGAATCTCGAGACTAACACGCCGACGCCACTTTCCTCCATCACAGACACTTTCTGTGCGGGCGGTGCGTTCATCAGCAATGGCACGCTTGTCTCAGTTGCCGGGCAGCCGCTCGAGACGCCTGGGCAGCCCCCCGCCGACGGCCGTATGGGAATTCGCCTTTTTGGGCCGTGTACGTCTCCCACAGGTGTTAACTG
Source organism: Mycena rosella (assembly GCA_029378255.1). NCBI lineage: Eukaryota > Fungi > Basidiomycota > Agaricomycetes > Agaricales > Mycenaceae > Mycena > Mycena rosella. Next base: position 73,333 of record JARKIE010000129.1, read on the forward strand.
CACTGTATTCGAGGACCCAGAGAATATTCATTTGGCGGTGACGCGGTGGTACCCGACTGGACTGCGCATTCCCGACGGCAGCCTCATGATCATCGGCGGCAGCAACACCAACACATTCTACAATACCGGTCCGATCGCGGAGGATAGTATCGAGTTCTTCCCCAGTCGCCCGGGTGAGGAGGGCAGCGTCAGACCAAGCCAGTTTTTGCTCGACGCGGAGCCAGTGAACATGTTCCCTCGGTACGTTTCTCGGGTTCCACCTCATTATATTTCGGTGAATAATCCAATCTTGTGCAGATCTTTCGTCCTGCCCTCTGGACGGGTGTTTGTGATCGCGAATAACATCTCGATGCTCTACGACATCGAGACTGACACTGAAACGCGGCTCCCCGACATCCCGAACGGCGTGCGGATCGCCAACCCGTTCGACGGTACCGCACAATTGCTCCCGCTCTCCCCGCCGCTGTACGAACCTACCGTCCTCGTGTGCGGCGGCTCCGCGGCGGATGACACGCTCCCAGTGACCAACCTCTCCACGCAAGATCCCGCGACGAACCAATGCTCGCGCATAACGCTGACGCCGGCGGGTGTCGCGAAGGGCTGGGAGGTCGAGCTCATGCCGGAGACGCGGATATTGATGGAAAGCGTGATGCTCCCGACTGGCGACGTGCTCTTGATAAATGGCGCGCAGACTGGGTACGTGCCGTACTTATTCTGTGTCCCGTTGCTCGGCCGCTGGATTTTTCATCTCGTGATACCAGATATTCGGGATATCCCAGCGTCAGCGACGCAGACGGGATGTCCAACGCGGACCATCCTGCGCTGCGCCCGATCCTGTATCAGACTGAGATGCCCGCCGGGCAGCGCATTACACAGGACGGCCTGCCGACCACCGAGATTCCGAGGATGTATCATTCGTCGGCATCACTGACGGCGAAAGGGTTGGTTTATTCACTTGTTCTTCGTCACATGTACGTGCGCTCATACCTTTGCTTTCCCCGCCCGCAGAAACGTCATGGTCTCCGGCTCCAATCCTCAACCAGCAGTCGTTTTGACATCGGAATTCCCGACTGAGTTCCGGGTCGAGTACCTCAACCCCGACTTCATCACCAACGGTTTCCCGCGGCCTGTGGTTGTGAGCGCGCCGACCAAGATTCTATTCAATCAGAGTGCGACGCTCAAGGTCGACATCCCTCAGAGCTTGTTGAGAGGTCCAATAAAGGGTTCGTCCATGATCTCCCTCTCCGGGCGTGGTGGTGAATTCCATTCATTCAGTTTCGCTGATGGACATGGGCTACGTCACCCACGCGCAACACGCCAACTCGCGACTCGTTTTCCTCGAGCACGTCCTCGTTGGAAATACCCTGCAAATCACCGCACCGCCGAATAACAATGTCTATCCTCCGGGCCCAGCGTGGATCTTCGTTGTTGCGGACGGGGTGTACAGTGAGGGAGTGCTGGTTATGGTTGGGGACGGTGGCAATCCGCCCAGGCCTGCGCAGGGAGTGAAGATACCCGTTACGAGTATTTGATATATCTTTGTACCCATACAAGTGCCAGAGATGCAGATACATATGTAATCCCATTTCTATGGTTCGCTGAAGATCATCATGTCGAGTTTTAAGTAAGCTAAGGAACTAAATACGTTGTGGTTGATTTGGAACGGAGAAGAATTGAATGTAAGCTCGCGCCTACATCAACACCGAGGCGGCCTACCTCGATGCGCCTCTCCATCCCTTCACCCGCGTCACGTCCGTCTGTCGGTGTTGCAGGGAATGGCGACGGCCTCGGAGAGGGACATGACGGTAGCGGACAAGAAGGGATGGATGACCTAAGCTACTCCATGGGGAACTGTCTAAACCCGATCCTCCCACTACATTTGCACTACATCGGCTTCGCCGTTCTCGTTCGCTCTCCGCATGGAAATATCGAACAGCCCTCCGCCCCCTTGTTGACGTAGATCTTAAAATCGTTCAGCGCAAGGGCAAAATAACACAGGATGACTCACCAATAGCCCGACCCTGAGTCGAACAGGGGATCCCACAGGTACTATTATTCGCGTCAGATAATGAGCGTGGGCGCGCACCGTGCGCTATCGGGCTACTTTCCCCGTCTCGACGACGGTTGGTTTGCATGCAGCTGCTCCATGCATCGGAATTGCTCCCCGCACGGAACCATCGCGGGATATCGAACAACCCTCTGCTCCCTTGTTGATGCACATCTCAAAAGCGTCCAGCGCAGGGCAGAAAAATTCCGTACGGCCGCGCACATAGCCCGACCCCGAGTCGAACGGGGGGATCCCACAGGTACCTCTACCAGCAATTAATGAACGTGGGCGCGAACCGTCCGCTATCGGGCTTCCCTAGCCCTGGGATGCAGCACGAGTTGTGGGGACGTTGACTGAGGCGTACGCACTTGGGAGAACAAAAAGAGCGACACTGGCACTGCGGTGGCCCATCCATTTTTGGCGGCGCAAATGCGGGTCCAAACATGTCTGGTGTTTCGCTCCGTTTTTAGCGTGGAACGGAAAAGATCGGATTTTTGCCGGATTCGTTTGTCCGGCCAATAGGGACCGAATATTTTCACTCTTTCTGTGAGAAAGGCAATTCAAAACAGTCTCTTTTTGGATAGATTTTTCCGTCCCCTACAGAAATCATTTTGAGCTCAGCAAACAGCGATTGAGCAAAGGATTCCTTTGTTCAACCTCTGTTTCAATGGTCAAAAATGATGTCTTTGTGGGTCGCAAAATAAATCCTAAACATGATCAATTTTCACTTCATGTGTTGCAACGAAAAAGAAATGATTTTCAGTTGATGTTGAGAAAGAGAAAACCAGGAGAAAAAATCGATTCTTTTCAGTTTCGCATCAAAAACAGAGGGAAACGGCAGACATGTTTGGACCCCTACTTTGGGTTCCAAAAGGCATCGGCCACCGCAGTGTGGAGGATTAGAGCCTGACCCCGAGTCGAACAGGGGATCCCACCGCTACGATCTCCGGATTGATTACAATGAACGCGGGGCGAACCTCCGTTATCGGGCTTTCTTAGCCCTGGGATGCGGCGTGAGTTGTGGGGGAGTTGACTGAGACGTGCGCACTTGGACACAGGAAGGATAACCAAATAATCCGAGCTGGAATACTGAAAAGATATGCAGAAAGTACTTACAATAACTTCTGCATATCTGTGGGCGCAGGGTGGAGAAAGCATTCAAAAGACACTGTAACAATATTCTAATCTCAGAATATCTTTTGAATGCCTTCAGCATCTTTTGAATAATTCCAAGGCCGAGATATGTGAAAGTTATTGTAAATACTTTTCCAATATCTTTTCCATATTTTGGCCTGGGTTATCTGGTTATCCTCCCTGTGCTTGGGAGAATGAAAAAGCGATACCAATGGACCATAGCCCGACCCCTGCTCGAGCGGGCATCCCACGGTTACCATTTCCCTTGAATCCAATGAGCGGGGGCGCAACGTGCGCTATCGGACTTCCCTAGTCCTGGGATGCGGCGTGGTTTGTGGGAAAGTTCGAGCGGATGGGCGGCGGGGCGGGGCGGGTGCGCTCGGGGACGGATGGGATGCAGTGGACGAGGGAGCGCACGCGGGGTCGAAGCTCGCAGACGCAGCAAGCGATACGCATCCCGAGGCTAGCGGACGCACGCTGATCTTCGCGCGCCGAGTACTCGTTGGTCGCCGAGGAAGTCTGGCTGTGGCCGTCGGTGGTGCTTGCCACATCGCCCACACGTAGAATGAGGGTGTGGATGGGAATACGAAGCGTTAATCCTCAGCGCCCAGCGCATTCACGGCTCAGTTCGTGGGCATCTCGGACGTCCACCAGCACTGTCTGTCATCGACCCGCAATGTTAATTATAAGCGAGCACATAAAGAGGGGAAACACGGGTAAGATAATACTGTTTGTGGCCAGTCCGCCGTACGCACTCGACTCGCCACACCGCCGCCGCCTGCTGGCCCCCCGGATCTCGCACGAGCGCGGGGCTCGGGCTCGGGCTCGGCGGCGGCGGCTTCAGACTCCGCGCCCTCAGGCTGAAGCCCTTCTCCGCGCTGGGACCCGGTGCCTGCGGCCCGCGCGGATTGCGCACGACCGCCTGCGCCTGCTTCTTCTCCGCCGGCGGCGGCGTGCGAGGCGCCTGGCGGTCGGGGTGAGGATGAGCACGGGCATGGGCGTCTGCGCGTTGCTGTTTCGCAGCAACGTCGAGTAAGCAAGAGGGGCTGGCAACGAGGGAGGAATGAGACGCACGCAGTGTCCTACTGTACTATACCGACCAAGTATTCAGTCACTGGTCACAGACACCGTTGAATTGAATACTTTTGAAAAATGTCACAGGTCACCAGTGGCGTTAAATACTTGGCCAATCTATGTTTTTGCAGAGGGAGGCAAAAATTACAATTTTCTCTCCCCCCAAGGGGGTTGTACGCATCATACACTCATTTTATACTACAAATGAAGCCTAAACATCGAAGAATTTATGTTAATTAATGCTCCTCCCACATTTCATGTCCTCCGTACTGCATGGGTGCCTTGCTGGTGCGCTTCGGGTAATGCACAGTGAGCGCAAAATCATCCACAACAATGTCTAATTCCAAGCGACTCCATTCCGACCCCAATTACGGTGTCCCCTCCAATGATAAAACCATCCGGGAGCGGCGCGAGACCACTGGAACATGGTTGATCAAGTAAACAGTTCCTCATTGATTATTTCTTCCCCTGAGAGACCCAGGCGGTTTGGTTGAATGCAGCCATAGTGTTCCGAGGATGGTCGTGTCATGAAAGCTTGGAAAGAAATTTTCGGGCCGAATCTGACTCGGTTGAGCTCAAAATCACGTCGATCTCCTGTATATGGCGGCCGCCAGGAGGGCAAAGGAGATTTGAATACTTGAACAAATGAACACTTGAAATAGTGGTCACAGGTCCCAGACAATTTTGAATTGATGGCATTTGAATACTTGTGGTCACTGGTCACAACCCTTGAATACTTGGTCGGAATAGTACAGTAGATGCACTGGTTGTCCTCCGGCTGATCGGCGTCGGCCTCGAGAACCGGCGCGATCGATGATCGAAATGCACGGCGGCAACACTCCTGAGTTTCCGCCTCAGGCCCCTATCCGAATTTGGACATTATTCTCGGCAGCCTCGGCGGTCAATCAGATTCATCAAACTTCCCTGTCAAACGATCAAACGATCACCCACAAAAAGATCTCCTGCCCCTTCTCCATTCTGCGAATTAATGGCCTAGCACCAGCCAGCATGTTCAGCCCATGGTGGGAGTTAATTGTGTGGCCCTTCGCATGCCCGTCACTTTTTCACCGGCGCGCCTCTTGACTTTCTTTGACATTTGACACTTCGTCATTTGATCCGATCACGTCAGTCCCACTGCCTCCGCGTTCACAACTCTCGAATGCAAGGACGTTGAGAAAGGTTGAGAGCTGATTTTGTAGTTCTGGCTCATTTGGAGGCGATATATCATCAGTCTCAAAAAATACAATGAAAATTCTCACCAAAAGTTAATGCATTTGCCGCCGTGGATGCCTTGAACGGGTCTGGAGGATGTTTGATGGAGTGCCGAGGCTGCCGAAAATAATACCCAAATTCGGATAGGGGCCTGAGGCGGAAACTGAGCGAGTGGCGGCAACGGCGGCATCTAAAGCGGACTTTGATTCGGCAGCGCCACCATCAGATCGAGCCGATTCCCGATCAGGCGTTATTGATGCGTCTTGGCCCGACTGAACGACCCTGAAGCGGTAGAAATACAGAGCATATGAATAGACACAGCGAGCAGTACAGAATTATGCTACAACCGTCCAGCGCGCTCCGGGCCTATCTGAGCATCGGTCGAATTCTCCACAAATCGCGCAGCATCCCAAGGCTAGGGAAGCCCGATAGCGGACGGTCCGCGCCTACAGGGATGATACCTGTGGGATCCCCCGTTCGACTCGAGTCCGGCTATAGTTGCGCACCTATGTTTTTTCTGGCCGTGGGCTAAATGCTTTTGAGGTGTACATCAATCCAATATTTCCGTGCAGGTGCATGAGTCCTTAATTCCACTCAATTTCGGCCTCAACTTCGACATGCAAACCAGGTGGTAAGTAAAACCCGATAGCGGACGGTCCGCGTCCACATTCATTCCAATGTAAATTTAAAACTTTTCGGGGGATCCCCTGTTCGACTCGGGGTCGGGCGATGCGAGCGGTCGCAAGGATCTTTTCTACCCTGCGCTGCACGGTTTTTTGGATGTAAATCACAGAGGGGGTGTTCGATATTCCGCGCGGATAAGTCGGGTGGTTCCGTGCTGGGCGCAATTCCGGTGCATACCTAGTAGCAACCCTCACTTTCGGCCGCAATTTCGGCATGCAAACCAATCGTCGTTGTGACAGGTAAGTAAAGCCCGATCGCGGACGATCCACGCCCACGTTCATTGTAGGGGATCCGGAGATGGACCCGTTCGACTCGGGGTCGGGCTATGGTTGATCTTGGCTGGCGTGTCTTTTTGCTGCCCGTCCGGAAGGTTGCATGCGCTGAATGCTTAAGCTTTGGAATGGGTTGGATCAATAACGGTTCTCTGATATTCCGCGGTCATTCCTTGCAGGTGCATGGAGCAGTTCCTCAATTTCGGCCTCAACTTCGGCATGCAAACCAGGTGGTGAGTAAAGCCCAATAGTGGACGGTCCGCGCCATGTTCATTAATCACTGTGAGTAATGGTACCTGTGGAATCCCCCGTTCGACTCGGGGTCTGGCTATCTGAGCAGAGTAAAGTTTTGTTTTTCTCCCCGTTTGTCAGAAGATCACGCTTAATCTTTTTTAATATGTACATCAACAGGGTTCGCACTGGGTCGTTCGATATTCCACGGTTGATTCGGTGCGGGAAGCAATTTCGGTGCATGGAGCAGCTACATGCAGATCAAGGGTCGTCGTGCCGGGTAAGTAAAGTCTGATACCGGACGGCCCGCGGCCACGTTCATTATGCGTCGTAGGAATTAGTGCCTGTAGGATCCCCCGTTCGACTCGGGGTCGGGCTGTAGGAGAGGGCCAAGTCTTTTTTCTGCTCTTGCGCTGCCCGCTCTGAGATGTGCAGGACAAGGGAGCAGAGGAATATTCGATACTGTATTACGAGTACTTATGTAATCGTTTTTTTACTCAATCGAAATGAGGTCTTCGCCGAGAGCGTTTGGGTATTGAGAGAACCGGCATCAATCCATTTCGATGCACGGCGGCATACCGGCGGCATCCACTAAGAGCTGATGGGCTGATGCGGCGCGAATTCCTAACAAAGTCTCCTCTCATCTCTCTCTCAGTCTCCCTCCCTCCTCTTAAAGCACAACTTGCCCATCCAGCATCTTGACCGCTTTGTCGTTGATGCCTCCTCCAACGCGGTTAATCAGGTAAATGGTATGCACCTCTAACTTCGCAGTCTCCATGTTGTGCACGTGAACGGCGTCACGCTGTGGTCGCTCGCACAGGCGCCCGGGACTCCCAAAGGGGCTGACAAAAAACTCGACGTTCAAGTGGACGGCCCGGGGGACCCCGCAGCGGCGGGGTCCGAGGTCGTGAGGTGCGCGAGCGAGGCCCGGAGTAGTCTCTCCTAGACAGACGCTTCAACATTTGAAGCTCGTGCCTCGCTTGTTCGCACCTGGGAGAATAAACGAAAGTGATTCGCCCGCATCTAGAGCCTGACTCCGAGTCGAACGGAGGATCCCACTATAAGGCACCATTATTCGCACCAAATAATGAACGTGGGCGCGGACCGTGCGCTATCGGGCTTTCCTCTAGGATGCTGCGCGATTTATGGGGAGGCTCGGCTTCATGCAGCGTTTCGGCGCGGAATATCGAACTTGTTGCTGATGTACATCCAGCGCATGGGCGGAAAAGATACGGAGACACATCAAATAGTCCGACCCCGAGTCGAACGGGGATCCCACAGAGTACGCACGATCCCAATGAGCTACTGAATGTGGGCGCGGACTGTGCGATGTTGGTCCATAGTTGCCTCTCTGCGCTACGCGATTTGCGTGCGGGAATTGGGGGTGGACGGGCGGGGCGGGCTGGATGCGCTTGGGGACGGAGGGGATGTAGTGGACGAGGGAACGCGGTGGAAGCACGCAGACGCAGACAAGGAGTAGGGTAGAATACACGAAGGTACAAAGGGGAGAATGCAAGACGAGGGGGTATGAGTATTGGCGAGCGGGAAGGCATGCAGAGACGGCGGGGATTGTTGTATCTTGAGGACGAGGCTCGAAAAGGCGGAGCTCGTGCGTCGGCTCAGATTCGTGCGACGAAAGTCGAGTTCGCACAATCGTTTTAATTCCGACGTGGACGACGAAGGATGTACATTGGACGTTGCCAAATCGTAAGGTATTCAACAACAGACACAGGTTAAACTAACAGGGGGGGGGGGATTATTATACTCGCGTGGTCCACAACATGAATAAGGAGTTTACCGAAGAAAAACATGTAGTACTGTATGGGTGTGATACAGTATAGTTTGCCCTGGTGTGATGCCTTGGAACAGATTCATAATCAGACGGCCAATGGGTGCGATCCCGGGGAATTTTAATTTCAGGGCCCACGTACCACTCTTTAATTTAGTTCTTAAATAGGCAGAATACAGACCTTAGAACGTGCTATAAAGGCCGGCGCCTCAAATCGGGTGGTGGACCATAAGAAATGGGACAGAAAGTAAAGTGAAATAGGAAAAAGGAAGACACCCTGTGAGATTCGAACACAGGGGACGACAGCTGATTACAAAGCAAAATACACAGCCACTAAAGATATGACAGCTTCAGCCTAAGTGAGCCTGCGAGCATACACTGCGGCGATCACCGAAACTTAATCAGGGAAAAACGGGCTAGAATCATGTTGTTCATTTAGTGGGCTCAAGTTTTAGTGGGGAAAAAAGTACACTAAAAGATAGGATCTTTCTTTCTTTCTTTCCCCTGATTGATTGATTGATTGAATTTCAGACTGGTTACTGTAAGTGGTCAAGTAGACGAAGACAGCAGTACAAATGGGGGGGACGGTAGGTAACGGTTGGGTTGGTGGGATGAGTAATTTGAGATATGAGAGTGAGAGTGAGAACGAATAAAATGGTAAAATAGGTGGGGTACGATTCATGAGTCGGATTATCGCGGTGCAAGATTGGGTTGCGACGGTATCAGGTTGTGGGCGTGGGGTTGTTATTAGTGGGATATATGGTAGGTAATGAGATGAGAGAGAGGAAAGGAGAGGGAGACCGAGACCGCGACAGGAAACACGTAACATGGGGTCATTGGGCAGCAATTACGGCGGGGGGCTAGGCCGCGCGAATCGTTCCGTTGACTCGATAAACTTCGATATGCTTGACAGCAACTTGGGGTGGGTGAGGAGCGGTGATAGGTGGAGAGTGCCGAAATGGCCTATCTCACGACACGCAACGTGGAGGGGCTGGCGGTAAGGCTCCCAGGCCGAGCACTGTAGAACGTAGTGTCCCCGAGTTTCATAGGGCGCTCCGCAAGCTTCACAGGCAGCCGAGTTCACCAGTCCCGACTTGAAGCGGTCCGCGTTGAGGAACGAGAACCCCGTTCGGAGTTGGGATATTGAGGACGAGGCTTTGCGCGATAGGGTGGTCGACGAGTAGAGTCGGATGGGGATGAGGGATGGGGGCGACTTATCCAGGTAGCGTAACGCATTACCCACTTTCGTCAACTTCCAGCGGGTATTCCAAGCCTCGAGGATCTGCAGGTGGATGCGACGACGGACCGTGGTGAGCGAGGCAAAATTGTCTGGGTCTGAGTCACGTTCAGATGCTTCCTTTGCCGCTTCGTCCGCCAGTTCGTTGCCCACCGTTCCGATGTGAGCCGGGGTCCAGAGGTTAAGTATCGTGAGGTGGGGCCGGAAGAGGAGCGCGTGCCGGACCAGCTTGTCGTACAGGATTGCTCGGAACTGGCCCGAGCGCGGTGAGGTGGAGAGGATGCCTCGCAGCGCAGCTTGAGAGTCTGCCACGCACATCACACAGTGGCATCCATCCCTGAGAGCCTTCGTGGTTGCGCACAACAGACCCTCCATCTCACCCTCGCAGACCTGTCCATCTCCCAGGGGCACATGTAATCGTTCCCTCTCTGCACCGTCCTCCACACGAACCGCCGCACCACCTGCGCGTCCGCCCAGTAGGGATCCATCAGTGAACCAGGTCGAGGCTTGGCGTCGCTCGTCGGCAAGGGCTACCGTCAAGGCGCGAAGGGCGTCTTCCTTCGGTAGGATGACCGTGGTTACTGGGAGCGGGGTAGTCCACGGGGCGGCGTAGATGGGGACTATAGGCTCCATTCCGAGTGTTGGATCGAAGGGTGCGGATGGGGATTCACATGCGGCCACAACTCGCAGAGTACCACGCTGGCGGATCCGTTGACCACGAGCTGGTACGGACGGCGGCCAGTTCGTGCCAGGGATACGTTCCACGAGGTGAAGGATGGATGCGTGCTTGGGGGATTTGGGGGCTGATGCGATGGCGTCGTGAAGGAGGGGGCGGAGGATGTGAGAGGGAGGGAGCGTAAGGTAGTAGGCGACCGTATTCAATGCCGCGCGTTCAATGCGGAGCTGGGCTGGCAGTATTGCTGCTTCTTTCTCCAGGACCGGCAGTGCCGCTGTGCAGAAAGCGCCCGTAATGCAGCGGGCCACCGACTTGTTAATCTTGTCTAGTGGTTTGAACGTGTCTGGGGGTTAGGGAAGGAAGGAAGAGATGCCATAGTCAGCGCAGGGTAGGACAGTGGAGCGCGTGAGGTCACGGATAAGAAGTGGTCGGAGGCCCCAAGAGTTGTGCATAATCGCCATGGAGGCGTTCAGCGCGCGCGCCGCCGAAGCGGAACGCATTGCTATGTGTCACTTTCCGTTGAGGCGCTTGTCCAACCACAGGCCTACCCACTTCACTTCCTCCGAGGGAGCGATGTCCTTCCCGTCGAAGCGTACGGTCACCTGCGACAGATCAGCGTTGCCCAACGCGATATGAAGCAGGTCCGTTTTATCGCTCTCAAACCTTGCCTCGTCCTTCACCTCCCACTCCTTCGCAATCCTGCCCGCCAGCTCCAGATTACGCACATTTTCCAGTGGGCATCTGTTCGCCGTAGAGAACGTGACATCGTCGACAAATCCTTCGGGCCACGAGATGTCGATGTTAACGGTGGAGAGGTGGGTGAGGAGGCGGTTGATTACGAGGAGGAACAGGATCACTGAGAGAGCGGAGCCTTGGGGTGCACCCTTGCCGGTGACGCAGAACGTAGTCGTAGGTTTTCCGTCAATAACTACTGTTACCAGGTGGCCGTCCAAGAAAGCCAGGACCCAGGCGATCGTGGTTCGGGAGAATCCGCGAGACGCTAGTTCCTCCGCGACTACTCGGTGGCTGATACCGTTAAACGCCCCCTTGAGGTCGAAGAACAGGGTTGATACCCCTACAAAGACTCTATATTTTAGTCGGACAAAACAGGAACACGTGACTTTTCCCTTTGTCCCCAACTTTTTCTCCCACTAAAATTCTGATTTTTGTGAGAGAAACAAAGAGACAAAGATCCTATATTTCAGTAGAGTTTTTTCCCCACTAAAACTTGGGCCCACTAAGCAAACAACATGATTCTAGCCGGTTTTATGCTGACGAAATTTCGGTGATCGCCGCAGTGATAGGCAGTGCATAGGCGCAAAGCCGGCTAACTAAGAGAGTGCCCGGAATCATGTGATCGACATCATTCTTGATTCTCGCCATCACTCTCTCTGGTTTTTGCAGGTGTGAACTGCGTTGTCTTCTGGGGCTGTTCTTACCGGGCAACTGCCTTCCTTTGCACGCTCCCTGTTGGCTGATTCCTTCTCCTTCCTCGTCGCTGACTGCCAGCAATCACCATAGTATCGATTCCTACTCAGGGGCTAAGCCTATCAGGCGCGAATTTGACCTCCATGGCCAGTACCGCCCGAGTTTTAGCAGTTAAACTTGCTGGGCATCGTTGAAGATATCTTGAGCCTGGCCCACCGACTTTGGATCCCCCTGGCGCCGAATATCTTCACCTTTCTTTCCCCCTATCAGTCAATGACCATTCGGTTTAGCCGTCATCAAGTCCCTGAGCCTTGGGACTTCAATGTGCTGCGTCTGGATTGCTTGCAAGCTTTCTTAAAGGAAATCTCAAAGACGAGGCGTGACGGTCCTCCTTGTAGCATCATTCTGGCTGCCGAATCTTTGTTCTGCTTCCCTGATGATGATCTAATTTCTCCTTCAATACCCTACGCTCTGCCAAAGGAACTCCCATTCGGAATCTCAGACTCTCGTACTTGTCTGCTCTCTGGAACAGCCTCCTATGTTGACCATGTTCGGACTTCTTGGCCAATTTGCTGCTCGCGGCTAGGATTCAAGGTCGCTCAGCAAGCAAACCGGGTCATTCCTTTCCAGTGAAAAGTCTCCATATATCACTCCGCTCGGTTGAATTTCAAAACGAGAATTTCACAAATTCGACTTGGGACCCTCTATCTTCCTCATCCACTTTGCACGTGCACTAATGACTTCGATTTATAGTCTTCCTCCACATGCCAATTTCTGGCCTCTGCCCCCACTCAATGCATACCTTGATTTGGTCACTGCTATTTTCTGTGCACGTGCCTCTGCCGAACTTCATACTGTTTACCAGTCCCTGTGTGCGAGCACCTCTGCTACCTATTGTGTGCATGCGCCGCTGCCGACTTTGCATACCGCTTGCCGGTTCCTGTGTGCATGCACCTCTGCCGCCTATTTCTGTGCATGCGCCACTGCCGACTTTTCATACCGCTTGCCGGTCCCTGTGTGCATGCGCCTCTGCCTCCTCTTTCTGTGCATGCGCCGCTGCCGATTTTACATACCGCTTGCCGGTCCCTGTGTGCATGCACCCCTGCCGCCTTTTTCTGTGCATGCGCCGCTGCCGATTATACATACCGCTTGCCGGTCCCTGTGCGCATGTGGCCCTGCCGCCTTTTCTGTGCATGCGCCACTGCCGACTTTGCATACCGCTTGCCGGTCCCTGTGTGCATGCGAGCCTGCCCTATTGGAGGTAAGTGGATCTTCTGACCATCATACCACAGTTTCTCTACCTCCACATTCATGCACCTACCACCTTTCTGTTTCTGCTAATCGGTGTGTGTTGCTTCCGCCAGACTTTTCCTCTAGCGGCCATGATGAGTGTTTCCGATTTGGGCTGTGGGAAAATCATAAATGATGATTCGTCGTCCCATTTGCCCTCTGCAAAATTCTGTGCATGGTCATGTGGCGTTGCCTTTTGCTTCTGCGATGGGTGTTGCCGGGTTGCCTCGGGAAAATCGTGCCCGATGATTGGTACTCTACTAACCTTAAAGTTATGCTTCCCTCGTGTGATTTGCCCTGCGCGAAATCCCGCGCACGATGCGATTCGCCTGTGCTACGAGCGGTGCCGATTGACCTCTTCGAGAATCCCGCGCATCATAATTCTTCCTGGGCCACCTTTTTCACATTGTTATTTGTTTACTTCTGCAATGAGTCTTCCGTGCACAGCTATTTTCGTGCATGTCGATTTGATTTGGGCGTTCTTGTGCAGATCTGGTGTCCATGTAGATGTCGATTTGGCAACATCGATCCTCATCGCTGCCTGTCCTTGATCCTATCTGCATTGTGTCATTCATTCGTGATTTTTTTTCTGTCGCAGCCTCACTATTCCTCTTGTGATGGGCTCAACCATGGAGTCATCCTCGCTTCAGAGGCTTGAGCACATTGCTGTCCACTAGTCCATTCTGACTTGTTGTGTCTTGAGCGGTTGGGCATTCGTGCCTTGTCTTCATGAATTGGCGGCACACAGCTTGAAGGTTACTTCTTCACAGGGATATTTCATGTAAAATCACGCTGGATGTTCAGAAACCTAGCATTTATCCCGTCTGATGGCGGCGCGTGATTTCTCTGGACACCGAAGATGTCGTCCTGTGCGAAACAGATTTGTCGTTACTCACAAACCGTTGCTTAGTATTTCCTCAGGAATACTATTTGGGATAATTCGTTGGGGTGTCGTCTCTTGGATGCCGACGTTCGTTCATTTCATTCTCTTTGTTTTTGGGAAGTGGCCATCCGATTGCCTCACTCACAGAGAACCTCGAACCTTAAAGGTTCCAGGCCTCCTCTTCCCAAAGACCTGTTCAAGTTTCTATTTATTCCAACGACTTAGTTAGCACAGCCCCTATTTTACATTGCAATCTTAAATTGGTAAACCTCAAAAACCTCATGTCGACTAGACTGGTAACCAGCCTGTCTACAGTGTCAGTAGACAGACGGGTCGATCTGGGTTTTCAATTATTCTACGCTCTCCCTGTCTTCCGTTTAAGCGACGCTTGAATATAGGCTTTTATGATTCTGGTTACTAAAATGCTTCTTTGTATTCCTTTAGTTCTACCGCGGCAAGTCGAAAGGCTGTGATCACGGGATCGGCTACGGGAATGAAGGAATTCAGGGACCATAGTGTACAACCGATGCCTGTACATTCAGATAATTCCTGGGCCCCGGCATTCCTGAGAGGGACCAACTGTGTAATTCTACCTACCTACCTACCTAGCAGTGTCCAGGCAATGGAAGGCATCAGGCTATCCCGCGAAGCACTGCCTTCATACACTGATTTCACGTAGAATGATGGACGTTGTTGTAACTTGTACGGCGGCTGTGGGTGGACTAGAATCAATCTTATGCGATGCTATAGCATTCATTGCAAAGGCTGGACAAGTACATTTTTTGGAGATTTACCCCAACGATATGCCTGTATCCAATGATACGCCTGCATCCAATGATACGCCTGCATCGTTCGTCCCGGCAGCCCTTTCTTTCTGCAGCGACTATTAGCTGAGTGATCAGGCTAAATCTGATGGGTACCGCGCACGTCCTGCCGGCGAATTTCTGTCTGCAGGATCGCCATCAGCAGGAACATCTGCTCGATCTCATCTTGCAGCTGGTCCAGGAAGTAAACGGCGGCGCGCTTGTTGCCGCGGAATAAATGTGATTGGTATGTGGTGAAGCGCACGGCGCCTCCGGACGTAGGCGTCGCCTGGAAGAGATTAGGCCGTACACCCACAAAATACACTGAGGGCACACCAGGAGCTCCTTGTGTGAGTTATGGTACTTCAACGTGTACGGTCTGTTCCCCCATTTCCACTCCCGCCCCCTAACATAAGTTCAGTGTGGAGGTGCTTGATTCCAGAAGAGGATAAGACGAACGCACGAGCTAAAAATCCCGCCGGAGCGTGACTTCAGACGACGCCATTCCCGCTGGACGCCATTGATGACAAAAACCTTGTCGCGCCACTTGATCGTCCCGACGAGCCCATTTGCTGCCCTGATAGTTGTGCTTTTACGACCTCTTAGACCGCGGGTCGTGCGAGTTGTGTAGTGCACAGTGCCATCTGCGGCCGCTATGGACGACGCCAGCAGGTTCTTGTGCGCGAATGTAAGTGCGGTCGACATGGGGGAGTAGAGAGGGCGAGGTTGGTTTGCCGCCCAAGCTCCGGGTGCTATAATTGAACAAGAAGCATTATGCATATCGCGACGTTTACGATAAGCATCAAGCCGCTAACTGCATGGGTATAGGCCTCGGAAATGGTACTGGTTTGTGGAACAGGATCGAAGTATCGACTCGATTCGGCAAGAAGACGAGATGCTCGCAGATGATGAGCACCGCCGTGATGGTTGCGGCGAAAACAGGGCAACAAGTACACGGCCAGCGTAAGAGAATGAACTAGTATTTACAGCTCTTTCCGAAAACCTTGAGACGCGCGCATTTATTTTGCCAGCTTTTTGACCGTTAATTGAGGTATGGATTACTCATACCGCCACCGGATCGGGACCACTCCATCTTCAGACCATATTCCCGGGGCGTGCTCGACGATCTGGTTCGCGTCGGCCGTCCTTCAGTCTCTGTAACCACTAATTAGCACAAGTAAAATCAAACACAAGCGAACGCGTCTTGCCGGCGGATCTCCGTATGAATGCACACCATGAGTACGAGGTACGAGTGGATTTTGTAGCGTCTGTTTATAAGAGACTACACCATGAGGAAAATCCGTTCGATCTCGTCTTACAGCTGATTGGGGAAGTAGATTGCGGCGGGCTCGTTGGCGCGAATAAGTGGACCTGGAGTGTGGTGAAGCGCACGACGCCGTCGGTTTAAACCGTCGGCGTCAGCTTCAGAATAGTTAACACTCATCCTACTGTGAATAACGGGCCAGAGCGGACCGTGAGCACCTTTAATCCCATGTGGCTCCACTTCACTGTGTACGGTCAATCAGCCCAGTACCATACATGGACCCTAACTTTTTTATCAGCCCCCAAGTTAGGAGGAGAACAAGGGCTCACGAGCTGTTGTACCCCATCGAACGGTCTATCGCGCCGATTCATCGTACCGATGAGTCCACTTGCCGCCATAATTATTGCGGCGGAGAAGCCTGCTGGAGATGCTGACTGTGTAGTGCACACCACGGAGCCATCCGTGGATACTATGCGCGAGTCCAGGAAGTTCTTGTCGACAAATCTTATTGGGGTGGACATGGTGGGAGTAGAGAGGGTTTAGCGTCATGATGCTGCCGTTGGCGATCGATGATTCAATGCCTGACGGTGCCACGGTCGTAAGGTGCACAGCACCGTCGGGTTTGAATATGGGCACAATTTACGACTACCGCGGTCACTATAGAGGACGATGAAGGTATAGGGGAGTGAAGATAATTCAGGATTGAGAGTGATAGCCACTGCTGCCAAACGAGCAAACATACCGGCGAAGCTCGAATAGTTTCCGCCAAATGCGCGAGGAAGCGCTAAAAGAAGGAAAGACATGTTCGTCTTGAGTGATTACTGTGAGCTTCATCTGTTGGGATTAGGCACTGCTAAAGCGATCATGAGCGTCATTAGGCGTAGCACCAACCAGAATTAGACTATCCTAAACGCCGCTCGGTCCGGATTAAAGAACAATCGTCCTCAAGTTGCTGGATCTATGAAACCACCGCCGGTTAACCTCCGTTTGAGTAAATCAGCGTTGCGTGTGCACTTGAGTGTGATCCAAACCCTGGGTTGGCACCAATGGACCGATGAACCGGCTCAGGTGCATTAGACGTCATCTAGATATTTCAGACATCAGGCTTTCAACTGTGCATACGTTCATTGGAGTGTTTCGAAGCAGTTCATGTTTCGGAAGAATACAGTACAGGTGATTGATTGATTTCCTAAGAACCCGCCGCAGCGATGACGCCGGCGTTTCTGGTACTCTGCACTTGCTATAACCCGCAGTCAGTATGGACGCAATGAAGGCCTGAATGACGCACATCTTGCCGGTGCATCTCCGTTTGGAGGATAGCCATGAGGAGGAACATGCGTTCGCCCTCGTCTTGCATCGCGTGCGGAAAGTATATGACGGCGGGATCGTTGCCGTGGAGAAGGTGATGTTCGTAGATCGTGAAGCGCACGGCGCCCGCTGAGTTTCCAAAATTTGGTGTCGCCTGTAGAGCCCCCAGTCAGTATTCTGCGCAACGCACTCCTGTATCACGTACCAGGAGCTCCTTGTGCGAATGATGATACTTCAAGTTATATGGTCGATTCGCCCAGTTCCACTCGCGCTCTCTGACCTGGTCAACGATTTCCGACCCAGACAGCCCCGCACTCACGAGCTAAATATCCCGCCTGATCGCTCCTTCAAGTCATCCCAATCCCGCTGTACGCCGTTGATAGCGAAGGTCTTCTTGCGCCAGTCGATCACCCCGACAATGCCACTTGCCGCCATGATGGTCGTGATTTTGCGGCCCCTAAAACCATGGGTGGTGCTAGTCGTGTAGTGCACGGCGCCTTCTGCGCCGACGATAGGCGAGTCCACCAGTTTCTTGTCGGAAAAAGTAAGGGGGTTGGACATGGTGATGGTAGAGATGTAAGGACCGTGAGGTTGTTGCCCGTTGCCCATCGGAGCTCCACTGACATGTGCGCCGATCGGAGACTCGGTTATGCGGTGTTGCGGTGACGTCGCCCAATTCGAGATTGTGGCGCTACCGTGCTAAGTACTGAGAAAGCCTCGGCCCTCGCGACACGATTGAAGAATCAAGATGCTAGTTTGGCCCTCTTGCTGGCAGTTTCTCGGTTTTTTTTGCATCCAACCTTCCACGTAGCGAACGAGTCAGCGAAATCGATATTGCCACGATTCTGCAGAGGTTGACCTGCGGCCCTGCAATGGCTATATGTTGAGACTCCGAGTCGATTCCGAGCGAGAAGAGATGTCGGGCGGTGAGAGTGGGTCAGGTTAAGTAGGGTCCCGTTGATAGCCGAAGTGATCGGTGATCATGATTCGGACCAGAGGCTGACTGTTGGAAGGGCTAATATTAATATTGGACCTGAATCCTGTGGCGAAAAAAAAAGGCCAGCATCCACGCAGCTAAATCTCTGTCCCTCGGATACTCTGCGAAACATAAGACTCAAAAAAAAAAATTGGTGATTTGTGAGTTGAGGTGTCGGCGCCCTCACATCGAAAACTCAAGATGTATGGCTACTGTCGATCACCTTGCCGGCTCGAAGTTCAAAAAACACCGGCGCAAAGTGGCTCTTCTTTGTTTTTTTTGCTCTTTGAAGGATTCCCTTCTCATGGGAAATCAGAGTCGATTGTGACATTTGACCACACCATGTTTGATGAAAAGTCACCCGCTCAGAACTCGGAATTCGAATTCATGTGGCTGCTGCCATCGACACCTACCAGTGTCCGAATCCAACTCACGCACGCAAAGCTAGTCGTTGCCGTGGAAGATCCGAAACATTACACATAGTCCATTCGCGCGATACTGACAGAATAAATATCAACCCTGATCCAGAGCTCATCTGAATCTATAATTCCCTGGGCCGCGGTCCTGGGGTTTCGTTAATGAATTAATCCCTGTCTACAAGCTAGGATAGCACGGGAACTGCGCCGGGCCCTTCCATCCGACTGAACAAAGAACAAAAGGATTCAGCGCCCTCCAGAAACCAGATTCTAGGAAATCACGCACCACACTTCCAGCAATCGAGCAGCCCAAGCGGGTCGCTGGGAGGAGAATCAGAATGAGTGACGGAAAGAACTAAGGATCCAGATGCACGCACTATTTATTCTTCACTGCCAGCAGCCGTGGATAGTTCGGACCCCAATACGTGACTAGTTAGTCCGTCAATGAGCACGCAGTGCGAGAGGAGGCAACACCAACACGCACATTCATGGTCACTCTCGTACACATCCCCCTCGTTCATGTACGCGCCAGAGTCAGGCGCGAGCGCGCGCAGGTCGCCCACGTAGTCGTGCACGCTCTCCAACACGGCGCGGATATCCGCGACGCTGCTGTTGTACGGCCACACCGCGCCCGAGGAGAGCTAATGCGCGCGCGTCAGCAAAGGGAGGAAGGGATATTAACGAAGAGCGCGTACATGCCACACCGCGTCGCGCCACGCGGGCGTCACGGACGTCGTGCCGGGAGTATACTTGAACGCGATGGGCGTCCCGACGGGGATGTACGGCATCCCGCGCGCGGCGGCCTGCGCGAGGAGGTGAGCCACGAGCGCTGCGCGCCCCGCGGGCGTCTGGAAATGGGCCTTGGGGATAAGCCGCGATCCGATGACCATGGAATTGCCGACAGGCTAGACTAAATCAGCTTCGGCGCGTTCGCGGGTAATGGGACGCACCGCTTGGACCTGCACGATGAAGCGCTGGAAGAAGACGAGCCACGAGGGGAGCGTCTCTATGACCGCGGTCCCGTTGTTCGCCAGCGCGAAGGCAGCGAGCTGTGCCATCGACGCGGTGGCGTTCTGCAGCGACAGGCGCGGGTTCACGTAGATAATGCCTGCCGGCTGCTTGTTTACATGCCCGCCCCAGCCCAGCTCGCCCCAGTTCACCGAGTTGCTCACGAGGATCTCGAAATATTCGCGAAGGTTCGTGGCCGTAGGTGTAAACGTCATGTTGATTCTGCAAAGGTCATTGAAGCATTAGTCGCCCGGCAGCGGAAGAGATAAGACTGACACCTGGATCGGAATGCGCTGCTCCACGAGGTGCGTGGACTCGATCACGACGCCGAACGTCCCGCCGCCGCCGCCGCGCAGGGCCCAGAACAGGTCGGTATTCTGGCATGCGTTGGCGGTGCGCAGGCGGCCGTCCGGAGTGACAATCTTGATCTCAAGCTGCAGGGATCATGAGCGGCTGGCACTGTTCCGCAGTTACAAGACGTACAATACGGTCGACGCCCAGCCCCAGAGAAGGCGACAGAACACTGTGACCTCCGCCCTGCAGCGAGTAAGATTGAATAAGAAAATTGTGAGCCCGGAGCGTACATACCATCATCCAGCCGCCGCTCACACCGATGGTCTGGGCGTACCCGCCGACAAACATGGCATCGTTGTCGTCGGCAAATTCGTACACCTGCTCGAACGTAACACCCGCCTGGGAAGAAGAGTCAAAACAAGACCGAGGTAGTGCGTTAATGTGGGGTGCTCACCCCGACAGTGATGGCGCGATGCGAACCCGCACATAGTGCTGGAACGAAGTTTGTATGGTAGCTCATCTAAAGGAATAGGTATATATGAATCGATCTACTACCCCGGGCCGAGGAACACTTACAGTTTGGAGATGATGCGTCTATGAAGGGTCTCAGCGACCGACGAGGTGAGAAATTAAAAGACCGACCCAGAGACCCAAGGAATCGCGCCGACGCGAGCGCCCCATATAATCATGACCGGTGTTTTTGATGGACAGGGGAACTTTCGTTCGTTGGGAGAACGCAAACGCAGCTTGAATATCACTGACATTCTCAATGTCAATCTAATCAACAAAGTCAGCTTTAGAAGTTGTTGGATTTGAAGGTCTTTGACGTACGTAATACGGCGGAATTTCGCCCTGGTCGCAAGAGACTCCCTCCGTGGCAAGCGGGCTCCGCGGATCGGTGGTATCAAGGAGACACCCCGAATGGGTACTCATGCAGGTCTCATACTCGACCTGTCAAGGATCAGGGCTGAGTAGAACGCGAGTACACGCGACGCACATTCATATTCGCACCGAAGTGCTCCAGCCTGAAGTTCGGCGACGTGTAGTTCTCCTGGATGGCGCTGCACGCCTGTAGATCCATGGGCACACTCTGGTTGTTGTAAAGCGCAAAACAGGGCAGTGCGAAGGGCGTCGAGGAGCGGAGGCGCCCACCCACCGTCGCGTTGAGCGCACGCCACTGGGTGGGGGATGCAGTGGACGAGGCCGCGGTGAGCAGAGACACAAGCAGCAGGCCGAGAGCAAGGATGTTCATGGGGAAGTGAGGGGCGATTTGGGTGGAGTCATCCAAGCTGTTTAGACTTTTTATAGTGCGGCCGCTCTCCGATCGGGACCAATTTTTGGCGCTCGAATCCGGACCCGAGAGGGCTCTGCCTGGACATTCCGTTGACGCGGTCGATCCCACTAAGCAAGCATTATGTCTGACCTTGACGTTTTAGTTCAGATTAAGCGGTTCACTATTAGAATGGTATGAGTCAAGTTTACTCGTGTACAGCCAGCGGACGCCACAGATGGAACGGACGGTTGGTCGGCTGTTAAAGGCGGTGGTGGCTTGCGTGTCTGCTCCCTACATATCACAGTTACGATGTAGCCCACCTCGAGCTGAAAGATGCAAGCAGTCAGCGCTAGTCAGCCGCCGTCAGGATTGCTGCCAGTATGCTGGGGTGGGAATCCTGGGATGCCTATGTGTGCCGGACTCGGTTTTCTTGGACTTTGAGGCATACTTGCTCGAGTCAGTGAAGTGGCTAAGAGGCGGCAAGGATCGGCACCGCCTGGCGCTGGGTAGATACTGGGAGAACTTGAAGGAGAAAGGATTGAAAGGCAGGATCGACTCTTCTTTGATGAGTCTAGACCGTGTGGCAGTGCCTGCGTCACGGCCCGGTGATCCGAATGTCGAACAACCTTACTGTATATACCTGGAGGGGAGCAACGGTCACGGTCACTATGGACCTGTTGCGTTGCCTCTTTTTTGCCAGGTCACGGTCATTGTAGGGTTTGTTACTTGAAAAAAGTCATGACATTGGAAAGAAATTGTAAAGTCTGTAAAAAATCATCTGAGCTCCAGAACTGGGAAGGTGACGGAGGAGATCGCCGAGATGCTCGATGCGTGAGACGAGTGTCTGAGGCGGTCCAGTAATGGGTTTGGTCTTCTTCACTGCAAGCTTGGGAGGCATGACTGAGGGTGGCAAAGAGAAAGTATTCACGGATTCCCTGGCATTCATTTAATATTCTAGATATATATTTTTGAGGCCACAGCACACATCCCATTGTCCTCGAATGACTTGTCCGGGTAATTAATGCGGACAGCTGAAGCCGGATCCATATCTGGTGCCTCTTTGAGCAACAGTCACGCTCACGATGGTGCTCGTTGCCTGAAAAAGAGGCAACAGCTATGTCATGGTCCTCGGGGCGTTGCTCCCCTACAAGTACATACAGTAATGGATGCTGAGCGCTTTGGCGTTAACATTTCTCAGCAGACTCCAGTCTGAGGCTCAGCTAATTTTATTTTAAGATCACGTCCCGTCCATGAGTTCGGGTGATTCCGGTCTCAGTTGAATTTACCGCTGATTACTTTGTTAGGATTGTTCCCGCCTTGGCGTAGGGGGTACTACCAAATGCCAGTAATTATGATACAGCCTCTGTAGTCCCTACGATTTCTGGCTTCCTTTTTTTCTTAAGCTAGGGGTACTGCATATTTACACTGTCTGCCCTTACCCACTCGCGAGACGGCCTGGAGCGATGGTGCAGCGAAACTTTTTGATACATTTCCAAATGATCATTTCGTTCGTTCCTTACGACATCAGAGAGCACCAGATGGAATTACGTATGTAAAAATTATCCTAGCGCGGCTCCTCCGGAAACTACGACCGCATGATTGTAATTATTCGAGATTTTTTGTCGTTAGTAAATTGACAGGCGAACTTCGAAATCATCTAGTCGGAGGACCTCAGTCTGCAGAATAGATATGAGCAGGAACATCCGCTCCTCGTCTTGCATCTGATGTGGGAAGTAGATGGGGCCGCGTTCGTCCTTGTGGAAGAGGTGCAATCGGTAGAGTCGTATGCCCTAGGCACTCTCGAAATTTGGTGTCGCCTGCAGAAACGCAGGTCAGCATTTGTGCGGGTATTACACATTTCCCGCGCACCCGAGGTTCCTTCACGGTATACGGCCGGTTTGCCGGGTTCCCGCGTCGTGCTCGTCGTGTAGTGCACGGTGCCGTCTGCTCCGATTATGGGCGATGCGAACAGTCTGCTGTTTACGAAGGTAAGTGCGATAGACATGGTGGTGGTAGAGATGTAAGGCTGTCGCAAGAGGCCCCACTCGATATAGAAAAAATACAATCTCTCGGCTCGAATAGCCCGACCTCGAGTTGAACGGGGCTCGCATATGTATCATCCATGCACCAATTAATGAAGGTGGGCGCGCACCGTGCGCTATCGGGCTATCCTTTCCCCTCTCCGACACCTCAGTTCCATGCGAGATTGAGGGCTGCTCCATGCACCTGCACGGAACCACCGCGGAATCTCGACAACCCTCTGCGACGCCTCGTTGATGCACCATCTTAAAAGCGTCCAGCGCTTCCGGAGGGGAAGGCAAAAATATACCATCCTGAGCCTCCAATAGCCAGACCACGAGTCGAACGGGGACCCCACAAAAGCGCCTACTATGGAGAAATTAATGTGGGCGCAGCGTCAGTTAAACTTATCGGGCTGTACTTACTGTCCGAACGACCTTAGATTCATTCTCGATTTATTGGGGGTTGCCATGCATCGAGATTGCCCCCACCAGGGACTCAACGCGGAATATAGAACAATCCTCTGCGACGTATATCTGAAAATCGTCCAGCGCAGGGCAGAAAAAATCCGTTCGCTTCCATCTAATAGCCCGACCCCGAGTCGAACGGGGATCCCACAGGTATCATTTCTGCGCACCAATTAATGAACGCGGGCGTGGACCGTCCGCTATCGGGCTTTCCTTACCCTCCACGACGACAGTTTGGTCTGCGTGCCGAGCAACATTTCTCCCTGCCCCTGCACGGAATCACCGCGGAATATTGAACAACCCTCTGCTCCCTTGTTGATGTACATCTCAAAACCGTGCAGCGCAAGCAGAAAAAATCCACTCGCCCACACTCACAGCCCGACCCCGAGTCCAATAGGTATCCCACGGTACAATGAACGTGAACACGGACCGTCCGCTAGCGGACTTTACTTACCCTTCGCAACGACCCCTTGAGCTTAGACTGCATGCCGAAATTGAGCCCGAAATTGAGCGAAATTGCTTTCAGCCGATGATCATCACGAAATATCGAACAACCCTCTGCCCCTGGTAGATGTGCAGATGATCTCAGAACCGCGCAGCGCTTGTGGATGGGAAGGAAGGAAGGAAGGAAGGAAACGCCATTCGACGCAATGAATAGCCCGACCCCGAGTCGAACGGGGGATTCCACAGGTATCATGCTTGAGGCAGAAGTCAATGGACGTTGGCGCGGACCGTCCGCCATCGGGCTTCCCTAGCCTTGGGACGCGGCGTGAGTTGTGGGGAAGTCGACCGATGCTCAGAGATGTACGCACTTGGGAGAATAAAAAAAGTATTACGGGAAAATCAGAGCCCGACCCCGAGTCGAACGGGGGATCCCACAGGTATCATTTCTCCTGCACCAATTAATGAGCGTGGGCGCGCACCGTCCGCCATCGGGCTATCCTAGCTCTGGGATGTGGCTCGATTTATGGGGAGGCTGCATGCAGGGTGTCGGGGCGGAATATTGAAGAACCCTCCGCTCCCTTGTCAATGTACATTTTAAAGCACAAGGGCAGAAAGATGATATAGAAACACATCGAATGGCCCGACCCCGAGTCGAACGGGGGATCCCACAGGTACCCTCACGGGAATAAATGAAGAGTCCTCACATACTTCGTCACTTCGTAGGATTACGGGACTTCGTCACCTGGTGTGCAAGTTCGTCAGATCGCGAACCGAGCCTTTTTTAGGCTAAATTTAGCAGTTTGCATGGGCAAGTTCGTCAGTTGAGCGTCCCATTGACGAGCGTCGGAAACACCTTGTGGGAACAGGCGCGGCTGATGGATTGATCGGAGACCGTGATGCATTGTTTTCAAAAACCGCCGCGCCAGTCATATGTATTCTGATGGTTCCTGCAAGTAAGACATCTACTCTCGGGTTTTAATCATGTTGAGATTGTAAACTCATCACATTCGGTGGACTCCGCACCTGCCATTAAAATTTTCCCTTGTGGGATACCCCGGAGAACAAGTAGTAGGTTGAAAACTCACTTCGGTAGGGGATCTCAGATGAAGACTGGATACAACCCACTGCTCCCCAATATAATTCAGATTCTGCGACTGTAAATAGAGTCTCAAATTGTCCGTGGAAAAGACGATGTCACGGTTGGGAAAAGCCACATCATGTGCCGTAGTGCAAAATGACTTCAAATATCGTGGCACACATGGGGGCCCCCGTGCAGATATTTTAAGTTGAGCTTAAAGGATTCAGTGCGATGAGGCAGTGATGCTATATCCAGGATTAAACCAGACCATTCCTCCCCATGAAATTCAAAGTCGGCGCGAGCGGTGCACAGCCACATCGCGTTGGAGGACCGAATTATAATTTGCTTGGGACCTACAAAGTTTTGACTATAATCTTTCACGTGGGAGCTCACCCCATGTTCTGCCTGTATGACCGGCAATTTTTCACCGCCAAAAAAAGGCGGCCCTCATGTTTTATGGCTCTCCCACTGCGTGAGAGTGCTATGTGCGTACAAGACAACAGGGATGATAAATAACTAGTACAGGGTAGCATAAATATGACGGTCAAATTTTTTTCTACAAAGAAGGCGGGGCACTCTTCTAATACATTACTTGAAGTCCAATGTGGAGGGGCAACGGGTCCGAATTTAGGGAGTAGGTGTACACTGTGTCGGATGTTGGCCACGGGAATTATACTTACAATGCGGGTGCCATCCTTCAGAGGTCGTCTGACCTTGTACATGGGGTGATGAGGTTCTGGTTGGGCAGTGAAGACTGAGAGCCATTGAACGTAAGCCAGATATTTGGGTGGAGAGTGACCGGCGTAAATAGGCCTTTAACGTGGTGGGATTTGAGGGAGAAAACCACGCTGTATACAAATGTACTTGATCCGGTGGTAAACAGCGACACGGTTGAAATGGAGATTAACAGAAGCGGACTGATCCTCGATCTCCGCTCGAGAGAATGTGGGGTTGTTGAATTGGACGATGAAACGCGAGAGGGCATCGCAGAATAATGTGGCACCGTAATCGGCGACAAGAGAGTTGATTCGGACAGCGTTATGACTGGGATGCTTCGTCATTTTGAGACAGTGTTCATACGTGATCCCGGGGGCAAGTCGAATTCTAGTGTAGGAGGAGCAGAGGAGCCATCAAGTGGCGAAATATTTTTTCTTTGCGCTCGAGCCGGAGAGTCATCTGGGGAAACTCGTCCTTGAAATTGGTCGAGCGATAGGCGTCCTTCACAATTTCCTTCCTTCCTTCCGTGTATTCAGTGTTGTAGTTTTGTGCAACTCATTCAGATTCTTCTACGACAGTCCGCTTCAGGGACTCTTGAAATTTCCCAAGCCCCGGGCCAGACGGATCCAGACCTAAGCCATCCTCTTGCTGTCGTTGTGCATTGATAAAGTCGATAGAGTCCGTTTAGATAAGACGGCCTCGCAGGGAGAGTACAGTGAGCTGTGGACACGAGTTTGCACGAGTAGCGATGTGCGAACTCAGAATCCGATCGGTGAAGCCATTCGAGGGAATCAACCGGCACAAGTGTTAACTCCTCAGTGCATTGGAGGAACGTCAAAAAATGATACAGTTCGAATACAGCTCCCGGTGCCAGCGTTTACTTAGTTTGCACATATGTACCTGCGTGCGTCTAGAAATTGCGAGCAGGGATAGGCAGAAGCGCTCCGATTCTCAACAAAAAACAAATCTCTAATTGCCTATGTAGATCCAACAAACATCCAATCTACGAATCAACTGACTGCACAATGTACTGAAGGTAGCGTTGGTGATCCTTTTTATAACGCTGTTTGAACTCCTCCGGATAGCGCTCAAGGTCGCCATAAACACTTGACGGCGCCGCCGAGACCGGGCGTGAATCATTAGATGACCACCCACTGAAATGAATAATGAATGGTGGTGCAGAAAAGTTGAACTACATGCATACCGAGATGACCAGCCATCATCTTCAGGGACACTGGAGGGTGGAGCGGACGAGAATCTTGAGCTTGAGTATTCGTCACTAGCTCGAGTCAGCACACCCGGTTGGAAAATAATTGAGGCAATGATACCTCATCTCTCCCATGAGGAAATTGATGCTAAAACGGAACATTGAGCAGGATGAAAATGTACTAAATCGAAATCGTACCCATAGTCGTCGTGAAAGAAATCCCTGGCACTCGAGGAGTCCGTGGAAGGAGCGCGGGCCGGCGTTGGCTGAAGGCTGTAGACGACGAGTACATATGACAGTGAAATAATGGTGCCAACTCGCGCACCTGGAAACAAAATCATCCCACTGCGGTTGTACAGTGTTGTCCCACTGCGTGCTCGGTCGCTGCGGCAACAAAGAAAGCGACGCGGCATCCCAGGAGTCGGCTGCTGAGAAATCAGAATGGAAGGCTCGCTGTGACGCGCCAGGAAAATCTGGAAGATGTTACAGCCACGTAACCGTGAAGAATGCCATACGCACCAGTAGGTAAAAGCGGTGTAGGGTGCCCAAAATGGGTGACATCGATGAAAGGTGTTGCCATCGCTGATGGAAAGCCAGAATCGGCTGGGGATAGAACGTGAGGGCACTCGTGGATACTGACAGCTGTGAACGTACCTGGGAATGTGAACTTTGGCAACATATCGGCAGCGGGAGCCGAATTGCCTTGCGCCACTGGTAGCCTGAATGAGAGGTCATTGAAGGCGAATGAAATGTGTTGGCTAGCATGCATACCGCCGCTGTGCCTCGCTGCCGCCGTCCCAATATAACCCGGAAAGATAAGCCTCATCCATCGCCGCTTGCGAGAACCTGTGAGAACATGCTGTCAGTTTCAAGCGCCCGATATTGGCCGGGTACGCACTGCGACGCGGTGGGGACGAGTGCGGGGGGCAGTCGAGATGATGGTGGGGGAGGAAAAGAAGCTACGTCGGGCGCATCACTAACCCGCGATCACCGATCGGACGGCGGACCGAATATAGGCTTCTGACGAACTTGCACTCCGTCCTGACGAACTTGCACTGTCCCAGGCACACACGACCGCTTCCGACGAGCTTTCCGTCGCTTAGCTTTGATCTGACGAACTTTTGCCATCAACTGACGACCTTGTGCCATCAACTGACGAACTTGCCTATCCTACGAAGTGACGACGTATACTACGACTCATAAATGAACGTGGGCGCGGGCCGTCCGCTATCGGGCTTTCCTAGCCCTGGGATTTGTGGGGAAATTGTGGAGGCTCGGCGACGCATGCAGGAATTTGGAGCGCAGGACAAAAAGTCCACATCGCCTGGATCAGAGCCCGACCCCGAGTCGAACGGGAATCCCACTGTAACAGCAAGACGTCACTAATGAACGTGGGCGCGCACCGTCCGCTATCGGGCTTTACTTACACACCACAACGGCCTTCGATCCATCCTCGATTTAATGGGGGTTGCCATGCACCGGAATTGCCCCCCACACCGAATCAACCGCGGAATATAGAACAACCCTCTGCTTTTGTCAACGTAGATTTCAAAACCGTTCAGCGCATGGGCAAAATAAAACAGGATGACTCACCAATAGCCCGACCCGAGTCGAATGGGAGATCCCACAGGTGCCGGTACTCGCAGGAACTGATGAATCGCGCATCGTACTATCGGGCTTTAATTACCATCTGGTTGGCATACTGAAATTGAGCCCCCTGCACGGAATCATCCACTCGAACCAAAACGGAATATCAAACAATACTCTGCCTGCCACTTTGTCAATATACCTCTCAGAATCGTGCCGCCCAAGGGTAAAAAAAAGCCATTCTCACTGTGTAATAGCCCGACCCCGAGTCGAACGGGAGATCTCACGGTTACGATTTCCGGAGTCCGTCAAATGAACGTGGGGGGCGGACCGTCCGCTATCGGGCTTATACTTTCCTAACGAGTTTGATCAGCATGACATCTCAGAACCGTGCTGCGCAAGGGCAGAAAAAGCAATTGCCGCTCTTCTATAGCCCGACCCCGAGTCGAACGGAGGATCCCACAGATATAATCCCTGCCACAATTAATGAATGCGGACGCGGACCGTCCGCTATCGGGCTTTACTTGTTAATATTGATGCCTTTCTATGCCATACGATTTGCATACGGGATTGAGCCCGAAATTGAGCGAAATTGTTCCCAGCGCGGAATCATCCACTCGAAACAATGCGGAATATGGAACACCCTCCGCGCTGTACATCGTTCAGCGCATGGGCAGAAAAAAGGCATGGGCCTCTTTTATAGCCCGACCCCGAGTCGAACGGGGGATCCCACAGGTACAATCCTTGCAGTGTTTAATAAATGTGGGCGCGGACCGTCCGCTCTCGGGCTTTCATTGCCTTGGAACGAGGCTTGATTTATGGGCAGGTTGACGGATGGCATGCTCAGCGACATACGTACTTGGGAGAATAAAAAGAGCGACACTGGAAGATTAGAGCCCGACCCCGAGTCGAACGGAGGATCCCTCAGGTGCCATTCCTGCGGTCAATTAATGAGCGTAGGGGCGGACCGTCCGCCATCGGGCGTCCCTAGCCCTAGAATGCTGGGGAAGTTGACTGATGCTCACTGCTCAGAGCCGTCCGTACTTGAGAGAATAAAAAAGAGCATTGCATATGGACCATAGCCCGACCCCGAGTCGAACGGGGGATCCCACAGGTATCATTCCGCGGTCACCAATTAATGAACGTGGGCGCGGACCGTCCGCTATCGGGCTTTCCTAGCCCTGGAATGCGGCGCGATTTATGGGGAGGTTGTGGGGGCTCGGCTTCGTGCAGCGTGGCGGCGCGGAATATCGAACAGATGTACATCCAGCGCACGGGCAGAGAAGATACGGAGACCCATCGAATGGCCCGGCCCCGGGGCGGACGGGGATCCGACAGTACGCGCGATCCTGATGAACCACTCAATGTGGGCGCGGACCGTGCGCTATCGGGCTGTAGTTGCCTCTCGACGTCACGCGATTTGCGTACGGGAATTGGGGGTGGACGGGCGAGGCGGGCGGGGCGGAGTGGGGCGGGTGCGCTCGATGTAGTGGACGATGGAGCGCGGGCGAAGCACGTAGACGCAGGCAAGAGGAGCAGGGTGGGATGCACGAACGTACGCAAGCAAGCAAGGAAAGCGAGAATGCATGACGAGGGGATGTGAGCGAAGGCATGCAGAGACGGCGGGGATCGCGTCGTATCCCCAAGCATATCGTGAGGCTCGAAAAGCTGAGCTCGTGCGTCGGCTCCGATTCGTGCGACGAAAGTGCACTTCGAACGTCCACTAGCATCGGCCCCGCAATGTTAATTATAAGCAAGCACATAAAGAGGGGAAACACGGGTAAGATAGTACTGTCTGTCGCCAGTCCGCCGCACGTCCCGTCACACCGCCGCCGCCGCCTGCGCCTGCTGCCTCGCGAACTCCGACCCCGGATCTCGCACGAGGGCGGGATTTGGGCTCGGCGGCGGCGGCTTCCCGCTCCGCGCCCTGAAGCCCTTCTCCGCGCCCGCCTCCGCCGGCGCCTGCGGCCCGCGCGGATTGCGCACGACCGCCTGCTTCTTCTCCGCGGCGGCGGCGGACGCCTCCTTGCCGAAGATGCGCTCGCGCGCCTCCTGGTAGCGCGCCTCGCGCGCCTGCAGCGTCTCGCCCGCCACCAGGGGGGCGGCGGGGCCGACGGGCCCCGCGGGCGCGGGGCGCTTGAGGATGCGCATCGGCGGCTGGAAGGCGGCCGCGGGGGGCGCGGCGGCGGCGTGCGAGGAGGACGGGGAGAGGATGAGCGCGGGCATGGGCGTCTGTGCGTTTCTGGTTCGCAGCATCGAATAAGTAAATAAGAGGGGGCTAGGAGGGAGGTAGTGAGACGCACGCAGTGTCCCAGATGCGCTGGTTGTCCTCGGGCTGGTCAGCGTCGTCGTCGTCGTCCTCCCAGTCGTCGCACACGGGGATGGCGGCGCGCGTGGCGGGCGGGGCGGCGCGGCGTGCGGAGGTCTGCAAACAAACGAGGTGGCGCTCGATAAGCATGCCCGGATGCGGACGGAGGGACGCACGGATTGCACGGGTTGGTCCCATTCGGCGGTGGTCATGGTGCGAGCGGCAGGTGAGTGAAGCGGTGGGCGAAGACGAAGGATGAGGAGTGAATCAGAAAAGCGGAGGCGTGTTTGGTCATGTTGGGTGCGCAGGGCACGTGGTGGACAACCTTGAGCGCAAACCAAGAGGTGAGTGATCGGAAGATCCTGTCCTCTGATGTCAAAAGATTCCTGATCTCCGATCATCTCGCGCCAATTCGGCACCGGTCGGCTGCTCGGCGCTACTAGTAGGGAAGAAATTGTGGCCAATTAGCTCTCCTAGAGAATGCATACTTATATTCTCAAGTAGCTGTTGTGTCTTCAATCCACTGCATGAACATGAATTTATTCTGTAAATACATCCTCGGAAATAGTGTTTGACTGCGAAATACTGGGTTTATCGAGCAATGTCACAACACGCGTACCATCTGCGGCACGAGAAATTTTGAGGAAGCGACAATGAGAAATGAGGGAGCTTTGCGTCGCGCCGTTTGGAGACGCGACGCGTCGTGGTGGTGCGGTGATGGCCTGCTGATGGCCAGATGCTGCCGATATTGGTACACACCAAACACTTTCCTTATTCGGGGGGTAGGGTACCCCGTGGGAACGTTGGTCAAGATCTTCCGATCAAGACCCTCTTGGCGCAAACCACCACCAACTGGAATTTGTGATCGCGGAGGATGCTCGTTGGCTGTGGATCTGCACTAGGCATTTTCATAGCTTCTCGGAATTCGCAACCCGTAGCGCTGCTTGACCAGCTCACGACTGGGCTTCTGTGTTTCAGGAACTGGTCTCTGCGCTCTCAGCAAGAAATGACTGGGATGATTCAAAGAAACGGAAGATAGCCAACGCGCAGCGTAACATCCTATCCAGCCGGCTCTTTCTCATACCCCTAACTCTTCCTCGGACCATCGCTCCTACCAACCTCGCGCGAAAATCTGGGTCGTGTCTCACGCCTTGTCGTCTCATTCAAGTACGCGCACACTCAACATGCAGAAGGCCCGGTAGCGGATGGTCCGTCCCTCCATTCAATTCGTGGAGTCGAGACGTACTATTCTGAAGGTGTCGCTCGTTCGAATCGAGCCCGGGCCATAGATCGTAAAGAAGTCAATCTCTCTCTCTTTTTGCCGTTCGGGGATGCGTATCTATTTCATACGTGGGGGATACAGGAAAGGCCCGGTAGTGGACGGCCCGCACCGGCATTCGATTGATTGGGATCCTTGGACTATTCGGACTATTCGAATTGGCGCGCTCGTTTCTGTTTCCCCCCGCAATGATGTCCATCCATCTCGTGCGCAGGCGATACGAGAAAGGCCCGGTAGCGGATGGTCCGTCACTGCATTGCATTGCAATCTTTACAATCACCTGCTGTTCCGCGGGAGTCGCTCGTTCGAATCGAGCCCGAGCCTTGCACTGGGCCTCAAGGTCTCTTTTTTCCTTCTTTTTGCCTCTCGAGGATGCTAATGTAATCTCGTGTGCAGGTGATACACAGAAAGGCCCCGTAGCCAATGGTCCGCGCCTGCATTCCATGCTTCGAGCACCTCGCGGTTCTGCAGGCGTCGCGCGTTCGAGTCGAGCCCGGGCCCTTTCCATCTCGCGAAAATTTTCTCCCTTTTCAACAAAACGATGCCCATCTATTCCATGCGTAGGCAATACAAGAAAGACCCGGTAGCGAATGGTCCGCCCCTGCGTTCCGTGTGCTCGGATTCCCCATTCTGCAGGTGTCGCTCGTTCGAATCGAGCCCGGGTCATATTTCCGTCTTCCGATTGACTTTTTTGCCCCTCTTTCCTGCGAAACAAGGCCCATCTAATTTCGTGCGCAGGTGCTACCAGAAAGGCCCGGTAGCGGAAGGTCCGCATCTGCATCTCATAGTCCGGAAACCTAGATGATCGCAGGAGCCACTCGTTCGAGTCGAGCCCGGGCCCTTTCCATCTCGCGAAGATTTTCTCCCTTTTCAACAAAACGATGCCCATCTATTCCATGCGTAGGCAAATACGAGAAAGACCCGGTAGCGAATGGTCCGCCCCTGCGTTCCATGTGCTCGGACTCCCCGTTCTGCAGGTGTCGCTCGTTCGAATCGAGCCCGGGTCATATTTCCGTCTTGCCATTGACTTTTTTACCCCTCTTTCCTGCGAAACAAGGCCCATCTAATTTCGTGCGCAGGTGCTACCAGGAAGGCCCGGTAGCGGATGGTCCGTCACTGCATTGCAATCTTTAAAATCGCTTGCTCTTCCGCGCGAGTCGCTCGTTCGATTCGAGCCCGGGTCATATTTCGGTTCTTGCGAGTTTTTGCTCCTCTTTCCTGTGAAACAATGCCCATCTAACTTAGCACCCAGCCCAGGTAATACCGGAAAGGCCCGGTAGCGGATGGTCCGTCACTGCATTGCAATCTTTACAATCGCTTGCTATTCCGCGGGAGTTGCTCGTTCGAATCGAGCCCGAGCCTTGCACTGGGCCTCAAGATCTGTTTCTTCCTTCTTTTTGCCTCTCGAGGATGCTAATGTAATCTCGTGTGCAGGTGATACACAGAAAGGCCTCGCAGCGGATGGTCCGCGCCTGCATCCCATCGTTTGGACACCTCGCGGTTCTGCAGGAGCCGCTCGTTCGATTCGGGCGCGGGTCATATTTGGGTGTGTCCGCATCCTTTTCCCCCTCCTCTCCTGCGAAATGATGCTCATCTATTCTGGGCGCAGGCCATGAGAAGAAGGCCGGTAGCGGATGGTCCGCGCCTGCGTTCCGTAGCTTGAGTGGCATTCAATTCCGCAGGAGTTGCTCGTTCGATTCGAGCCCGGGCCCTTTGGAACTAACGAGGATTTTCTCTCTTTTTCAGCGAAACAATGCGCATTTAGACATCCTCACAGGTAATACCAGAAAGGCCCGATAGCCGATAGTCCGTCCCTGCGTTCCATAGTTTGGACACCTCGCGGTTCCGCAGGAGTCGCTCGTTCGAATCGAGCCCGGGTCATATTTCCGTCTTCCGATTGACTTTTTTGCCCCTCTTTCCTGCGAAACAATGCCCATCTAATTTCGTGCACAGGTGCTACCAGAAAGGCCCGGTAGCCGATGGCCCGTCTCTGCATCCCATGGTCCACAAATCTCGCCCTTCGCGGGAGTCGCTCGTTCGAATCGAGCCCGGGCCTTACTTCTCGGCAGATTTTATCCCCTTTTCACCGAAATCGTGCCATTCAAACAGGTTCACAGGTAATATCAGAAAGGCCCGGTAGCGGATGGTCCTGTCCCTGCATTGCGTACCTTGATCTTCCAATTCTGCAGGTGTTTGCTCGTTCGAATCGAGCCCGGGCCCTTCCGCGTTGGGGAGTTTTGTTTTTTGTTTGCGTTTTCCCCTTCGAAGAGGCCCACCGAATTCCATGCCAGGCGATACCAAAAAGGCCCGGTAGCAGATGGTCCGTCTCTGTACCCCATAGTCCGCAAACCTCGATGGTCGCAGGAGGTGCTCGTTCGAATCGAGCTCGGGCCATGCTTACGTCGGTCCCGTCATTTTTCTCCTTCCCTGTGCAATAATACTTGTCTAATTTGGAAGGCAGGTAGCCTTTAGAAGGCCTGGTAGCGGATGGTCCCCGCCTGCATCCCATAATTCACAAATTTCAGGGCTCGCAGGAGTCACTTGTTCGAATCGAGCCCGGGTCTTGTTGTAGAGGCGTGTCAATTTTTTCTCTGCTTTCCCCGTGAACTGATGCTCATCTCAGCATCTTCGCAGGTGATACAGTGAAGGCCCGGTAGCTAATGGTCCGCACCTGCGTTCCATGTTCTGAGCCCTTCGAAGTTCTGCAGAAGCCGCTCGTTCCATTCGCATATTTGGGCGAGTTTTTTCGCCTCCTTTCCTACGAAATAATGCCCATCCATCTCGTGCGCAGCTAATATCAGAAAGCCCCGGTCGCGGATGGTCCGCGCCTGCATTCTATGTCTCGGGTGTTTGGAGTTCTCTCAGTTCCTTTTGTCCCCCGAAATAATGTTTGTTTAGTTGGTGGACAGGTGATACGAGAAAGGCCCAGTAGCTGATGGTCCGCACCTGTGTTGTATGCTTCGAGCACCGCGCGGTTCTGCAGGAAGGTGTAGCAGAGGCTGCCGCCGACGTTCTTGCAATCACCACATGTGGGAACACGCTGGGGTCGCGCGCGGACAATAGCGGATGGGCGGATGCGAGGTCAGTACGAGGTGGCTCCGCAGTCCGAAGTAGGTGCGAGGTGGCAGGAACAACATAAAGTAGCCGGGGTGATTAGGGTGGCGGGCGGCCGCTGCAGGTTGACCGGGAGGTGGGCGCACGGGTGAGCGTGGTTTGACGGGAAGTGAGCGCAAGGTTGGGGGTAAACATGATGTCAGTGGGTGAAGCTATTGGAGAAACAAAGGCAGGCGTCACAGCCTTTGGAACGCCGGGCGCAGGCAGAGCGGGTCGTGAGTTGGCAAAAAAAATACCCGGCAAGGGAGGATGGCCGGCGGCTGTTAGGCATAAATAGCTAAGGTGAATGGGGAGTACTAAAAACCTCGAGGCATCGCCCCGGAGTAATTGACATTTGGGATTGACAGTTGGGCTCGAAGCTTGAAGTTCTGGATCGATCGGTCGTTTTCCCGGGAATTCCTAGGAGAAACCTCATTCTGCCCACCCCGTTTTATCAGCGGGATCAGGAAAAATCGTACCGCAGGAATATTCCAAGCACGGTACATTCCCGAATACACGGCACATTTGTTCAAGCTTGGCACATTTGCCGGGAATGTGCCGTGTAAATGAACCAACACGGCACATGGCCGCGGACCCTGATGTATCGGCTTCCCTATACAAAAATGTTTGACCTAGGACCAAAGGTGAATGAAGGAAAAAGATGTGCCATTTTTCAAGTAGTTGAATCCATAAATTACGACAATGAAATGAAGGGCTAATTCTACGTATGGTAAT
Source organism: Mycena rosella (assembly GCA_029378255.1). Classification (NCBI taxonomy): domain Eukaryota; kingdom Fungi; phylum Basidiomycota; class Agaricomycetes; order Agaricales; family Mycenaceae; genus Mycena; species Mycena rosella. Next base: position 109,566 of record JARKIE010000129.1, read on the forward strand.
GTGTTTTTTTTTTCACCTCTCACATAACAGTAATAATTCCGGTTCAACGGTCTGACTAGGGAGGCTAAAGGAATACCGCCCTTTCAGCATCTATCGCTGGATATTCAATTAGACAACAGATTGTATAGAGGCGGACTGACCTTGGGAGTTCCGTAGCGTCGGACAGAACTTTGCCGATTGTGTAGACATCTTGATCTCCTCCGCAACGTTTATGTTGACCTTGTGCCGACTGTGGAGGTAGTGAGCCTCAATAAATAAGCGATTTGAACTATATTTGATCACCTTTCGACGGCCTCGATCGCGGTTAATTTAATCCCGGCCAGACAATTAGTTCAATGATGTTGCACCTCTTGTGTATTTGTCGGTGAGGGCATAGATCATTGTGACTCATGACCGAGCGCCGATGACTTGCATATTTTCCACGTCTACAGTTGTGACGAGCATATTTCCCTCCCAAGCTGAATTCTATCCTTGTTTCTTTGTTTTTTGGAGTGTTTGATATAATGAAACTCAGTCAGCGGCAGCACTGCAAGCTCATCTGCTTGTGTTGCTCGGTATCAGCCAGGCGTTTCCAGGGAGAATTGCTTAGGAGGAAATGCCGTTATGCACATGCACATGTTCAAACCACGGGACTCCGGTCGAAAGTTTATCCTATTCATTCCATGTCTATCATTTATAGGCCGCCGAGTTCTATTCTCAACGGATCCTCGTGCTCACACCCTGCGGCAATATACGCAGCCGGCGATCGAGCGAAAATATTCCGGTCTGAGGCACTCAGCTAATTTGTGCGCCTACGAACACCGAACCAAAGGTATAAAGGGTGCAATGTGGACGGTCTTCGCTCCTGTGCGAAAATGATACGCTCAACACTGCTGATTTTGGCTTTGTCGATCGCGTCCGCGGTGGGGCAGGCCGTCGAGTGGGGTCAATGCGGCGGGATAGGCTGGATGGGAGCCACCAGTCCGTTCGATTTGAATCCGCCACATTCTGCAAGTTCACTGATGTCGGTTTTCTTTTCTCGGCAGCCTGTGTTTCGGGGACCGTCTGCACGGAACTCAATACATACTACTTCCAGTGCTTGCCAGGAACCGCAACGACCACGGTATCGACTACGGTCGTTCCGCCGCCGACCAGCACCAGCAGCGCGCCGACCTCAACTGCCTCCGTTCCCGCACAAACGGGCTTCGTAAAAACATCTGGGACAAAATTCACCCTCAATGGCGCGCCATACACGCTTTTTGGGTAAGGTTCGTTGAATCCAGTGTTGTGCTCACTCATATCTCATCGGTCAGTACGAACGCGTATTGGCTGGCTCTTGGGGGCTACAGCACCACTGACATCAACAAGGCTTTCTCTGACATTGCCGCCAGTGGAGCGACCACCGTCAGGTATTTCGCATCCCACCGATATTCATACTGTTGTTTTTGACGTCATTGCAATCCACAGAACTTGGTGAGATCATATATCTAATGGACCCATAGCCGCCTGAATTCGACCTCAGGGGGTTCAACGAGGTTACATCCGCGAATGGTATCTACTTCCATCTGTGGTCAGGTAAGACCGCGACCGTCAACACTGGCTCCAACGGTCTCGGAATGCTCGGTGCGTATTTCGTTCGGAATTTATCCCCCAACGTCTTATCTGATCTGGATTAACCAGACACCGTGATTGCGGCGGCCAAAGCGCACGGACTCCGCTTGATAATTTCTTTGTATGCCTCCGGCTCCTTCGGTGCACTAGCTCCTAACTACTCTTCGTTTCAGAACCAATAACTGGTCAATTTCATTTTCTGCCTCTTCAATTTTTTCTCTCATTGTCGTCCAGGTCTGACTATGGCGGCTCGGATGTCTATGCCGCGCAGCTCCTTGGGTCTGGACAGTCCCATGATGTTTTCTATACGAATCCCACAATCATCGTCCGTCCTTTGTCCTCGTACTAATCCCATCGCGCTCAATGACATATGCAACAGGCTGCTTTCAAGACCTACGTTCAAGCCGTCGTAACGCGGTATGTAAATGAGCCTGGCATCTTGGTATGTGTTTTCTTCCTCTTCCTTGGTCCACCAGGTTGATCGACGTCTGACCAGGCTTGGGAGCTCAGTATATGATTCCGTCCTCTCCCAAAAAAAACACCTGAACCATCTTTAGTGAACGAACCGAGGTGCTCTGGTAGCAGCACGTGAGTAATCCGTTTTCTGATCAGCATCTTTTCTAAACTGGCGGCACTGGTTGCGCAGGACCGCCTCCTCGACCTGCAACGTCTCGACCATCACCACATGGGTGTCGACGATATCCGCATTCATCAAGTCGATCGACTCTAACCACCTGGTTGGCCTGGGAGACGAGGGGTTCTTCAACGACCCCGGCAACTCCGATTACATGTACCAGTGGGTCTTTTTTTCTGGGGCTGGCGCACCGGTTTTTGAACTTTGAGCAGAGGGTCCGCGGGAATTGACTTTGCGGCGAACTTGAAAGTCAGCACGATTGACTTCGGCACCTTCCATGTCAGAGACTGTTTGATACTTTCTCAGATATCGAGCTAATTGGTTCCCCGGCAGATGTACCCTGTACGTCCATGTTCCTTTGGGATGTTCTGATTTCCAATCCGTCTCTGTAGCAAGGCTGGAGCGAGACCAACACCGTGCCGTGGGGTACCCAGTGGATCACCGACCACGCGACGACGATGAAATCCACGAACAAGCCAGTTATCTTGGAGGAATTCGGTATAAGTAACTCGTCCACCCGGCCGTCCACGTACTCCACCTGGTATCAGACCGTCATCAGCACAGGCCTCACCGGCGACCTGATCTGGTATGCTTTCACCTGTTGATGAAATCATTTCACTGACGCTGAAACAGGCAAGCTGGGTCGCAGCTCACGAACGGACCCACGTCCAACGATGGGTTCGCGATCTACCCGACGGATCCGGTGTATGCGGTGATGCAGTCGCACGCCGCGGCCCTGAAGGCCAGGGGATGAAAGAAATCGGGGGTTGTTGTCTGTGTATGTGCATATTTCATTTGAGGGTATCAGAGTTTCAGTCCCAGCCTCAACTATCCTTGTCTCGCTCAATCGTGAAGAATCCTACAACCTCTCGGGGAGTCTGCGGGAAAATCCCACCATTGCGCTGCACGTCAGCAAGGCAGATCAGCAACGTATCTATCGTGTATATCAAGACAGTTAGGAGGAGATCTCGCCACACAGCTCTCCCTTCCCGAAGTAACTTTCGGAGCCCGCGCCTTTGGTGATTCATAGATTGCGAACCAGTATGATCTTGTCCGGAAATTCCACGAGCTCAAGGGCATCAATTAGCATTGCAAACCGGGGGCATTCTACCGACTATACCACAAGTCAACAATCACCCTCCATCTCAACCTCCTTCTCACTCATAAATCCATAGGTCCTGTCATCGTAGAGATGTTATCAGAATAGTTGTTGTATTCTTGTGTTCCATTACCTTGAATTCGTAGAAACGAACTATTCAATGTGCATTTGGTTGAGCCGACACCACTTCGTGAATCGCGCTGCGGACTGTGGAGGAGGAGGAGCGAGGTGAGTGACGACAATGATGAGGGGTGTGTGATGGTGCTGGGAGGTGTTGGAGAGGATGGGACCCGCGACGGTAGGGTGACCGTTTCATCTTGAAGACCCATCAGGCGGCATTTGTCCCTATTAGTCAGTTTTTGACTTTTCGCCCTGGTCACGTGCGCCAAATAAGGCAATTCGCGGGCAACCCCGCCATTCCAAGGGCGATGGCAAATCAGTTGCGAGACTGATTAAAACTGAACCTGCTGAGCGGCGAAACACTCGACAATCTGAAAGCATTTCAGGCCAAATGAAACCCTCGGAGTGACCGATTTTTCTTCGCGGTAGTGTTGCCGCTGTCCGGTTCGGAACCGATTCCGAACCTGAACCGAACCCGAACCGAACCCAATGTCCGGTTCGGGGTTCGGAGGATTGGTTAAGGTTCGAACATGTTCGGACCGATCCATTTGGGTACCCTGTTCTCATTTCAGAATTCGATGGATTGATGTTATATTGACGTCCACTTCAACATACCATGGGTCCTACACCAAAGATAAAGTGTTTCTACTCACACGGCCTCAAGAGAAATGGAGATGGTTGAATTGATGCGCGATCAAGAAGTGATTTAAGGGCTGAGAAATTTTGAAACGGATGTTCAAAGGTCCCAGCCCACCCAGACATACAAAGATAACCTTTTAGGAGAGAAGACGGTCAATAAAGAGTATTTAAAGGCTTTAAAGCTCACATCATACACTGTAGGTGTGGGAATTCCTTCGGGTTCAAAAAGGTTCGAACCCCAGACCGAACCTGAACACGACCGGACCCCAGGTTCGGTTCGGGGTTCGGATTTTTGGCAAAAACCGACCCGACCGGACATCGGCAACACTACTCGCGGGCAACCCCGCCATTCCAAGGGCGATGGCAAATCAGTTGCGAGACTGATTAAAACTGAACCTGCTGAGCGGTGAAACCCTCGAGAATCTGAAAGCATTTCAGGCCAAATGAAACCCTCGGAATGACTGATTTTCCAAGTGAGAGGAAGAAAAAACACTGACCGTGACAGGAGATCTGTGGCAGTGCCTACACGTGATGAAGCCCTCTCGTTGAAAATGTTCTGCCCCCTTGTGGGTAGAATTTTTGACATTTGAACAAAGCAAATAGCTGATGCAGCCGGGTATAGAATAGCAGTATGAGGCGTCAAATACAATAAATATTCTCGAACATATGCATGGCAACCCTCCAGAGAACCGAACCGAAGAAATCCGAAAAACTCTACGATCCACAGATGAAAACAGCAATCATCCTAACACTACAAAGACCGAAATAATCGCCAGCGCAACTGATATTCCAGCGGTGCACCCAGATTTCAATACCCGTGCGCCTGAGCTTCCTGTGGCAGAAGCAGAGGCCGAGTCAGTCGAGTTTGCCGATGCTGAGGCTGAAGCCGAATCTCCGGGAGCGTCGGTTGTAGTTGTTTCGTCGGCCGCCTCGGTCGTACTCGTCTCCTCGCCAGCTTCGCTGGTGTGAGTGGGTGTGGACGTGGACTTGGGCAAAGGTGTCGTCGACCCAGAGCCAGCGGACGGCGCTGAGTTCCCAGTGAGTGTAACATTGGTGACGGGCGTCCCTTCATCATCGCATTCCTGCACGAATTCTATGTATCAAAGAAGCACGATTAGTCGTCAAATTGGTTTGGAATTCAAAGCACCTACCGTTCAGGTTCTGTTGCGCGTCCTCTTGTGTGGAGGTGCCAGTTTTGATGAAGCAATTGTAACAAGTCGCAGCATCATTGACGATGGTGTTGTTGCAATCACTTGGCTGTTCCCGTTATGGATCAACGAACATGAGGGAAATAGTACAGAATCGTGCAACATACCTCGTTGTTCCATGCGGCGCATTCATTGGAACAGTCGTCATCTGTCTGGCGGATGAGTATATGGGCCCGCCTGGAGGCAGCAGCAATCACTGTTATTGAGGTCCCGTTAGAGGTCGGTTGCCGCTGAGACACTATAAAGACTGACATGGACTGGCGAAAAGAGCGGCGACAAAGAGAAAACGAGCGTGCATTTTGGAGAGAAAGAGAATGGATAAAAGTCTTTACGCAGACAGGATTTATAGGTACTCATAGACGCCTGTCCCCTTCCCGATCTGCTCTCGCCGACTCCAGCGAACAGTGTCAATCCCATGTCGAATTCGGCGCCGAACTATCAATCTGTAGAGCACTCGTAATCTGAAGCAAAATGAACGCTTCTCATGTAGGCCAGAATAACTCAACCAGGGCTTCTACTCCATCTTTTTGGACAGTCGAGCGACTTGCACCTGCCAGCCTTCATTCGTGGGCGCTGCGTGTATTTATACCCGCAAGCACCGATGAATGACCAGTCGTGCCCAGAGAACCCCGCGAGTGCAGGGAGATACGTGTCATCCCAGTTTGAATGGACGCCCACTAGTCAGAAAATTGGGGTTAAGAAGTTATACATGTAGTAAACCATCTGCACCGGAATATCGAGTCTTTTCCGGCATCTATTCCGAGCCCTGTCATTATCCCATCAGCGCTGTTCGTGTCCCGGGCCAGAATATTTATAAAATGCACGAGTTGAACACGTACCGGGTAAACCCTACCCAAATATACGCCGAATAGCTTTGCGATGACTGCGATGACTTCCGGAATGGTGCAGCCACTGTCCGTCAAGAGTGGCGAATCATTTGACTGTGCACATCTGAAGGGCTGCTGGTTGTCAGGGCGATGGTAGCTGTGAAGTCCTTCCATTGGGAACAGTATGGATGGACACAGTTGGACACGTCCAGCGTCCAATGTGTGAATATGCCGCACGGCAGGTGACATGATACCAACCTAAAAAAGAGATCTTCCTGTCGAACACGAAGTTAAGTTGATTTCTTGGAGTCTTTCACCCAATAAACCGTTATTTGACGACAAAGGATATTTGGAGAAGCAATGCTAAACGAAGGTTAAGTCACTCACGGCATCGAGCAGGAGTGATGGTCGAGGAAAATGCCCTTATGTGACAGAGATTGATGAAAGGCTAGCTTGACCACCGGAGCGCTGGTCATAGTGGGAACGTGTCAAAGGATGGTATATCAAATATATGGCAGGCCTTGATTCCTGGCAATCAAATGTTGAATGCGCTGCAGCTTCAAATTTCCGCGCGCTTTCATCCTTGATTTTCAGCCGCAAGGCTACGCAGAATTTAGGATGGGTGATCTTGTCTACATCTGGAAAACCATAGCCGAGCCATAGTGAGCTCAGAGTGACATAGCACTCATTGTGTCCCATAGTGCTGGAGAGTACTATGTGGTCGCGCACCTGGCACTATGCAGCAGTATGCAGCACTAGGGCGTAGCACAGCATTCACTAGACACCACTATGCAGCTCGGTCCTCTCGCGAGGGTAATGCGGCTCACTCGTGGACTTGTGGTTGCTGTTTTCAACAAAAATTATTATTGAGCCATTGATTCGTGGAGGTATGGTAGCAGGAGAACAAGGATATTCATTATTTTAGCGCACAATATATCCTACTGGACACGGGGAGTCTGGCAGCTAGGCAGCAAAGCCCGCAATGGAATTCACACTGACAATTATCATATTTAGGGCCCACCCAGGTGCAATTTGAATGCCCAAGTGTTGAGTTGCAAATAGGTGGGCCTGAAATTTAATTTGCTTCTAGTACTTTCAGGCCCACTGATTTTGTAACCTAAAGTAGTAGAATAAAATTATGATTCAACTGCCCTGAAACCCATTCAAAAGCCTATGGCTCAGATTACACAAAATTCCAACTGAAATTGAAAAATTATTCGTAGTGGGGTTAGAAACAGTGCGCCCGAGATTCAGTGTCTCGGTTGCACCGAAATCAAACCCAGAACTCCGAATGTCGTTTTTCATTTCAGCCATCCCGAAACCTATTAGAAGCCTGAATTTCGGTTTGAATTTCAGCCCAAGCTGAATCTCAAACTGAAATTAGTTGTTCCAAGCGCGCTGGAATTTAGTCCGCGGATGATCCGCGGACCGTCTGCTGCTCATCCGCCGACCATCCGCCGACCATCCGCTGCCCGTCCGCAGACCATCCACCGATGATCCGCTGAAAATCAAACTGAGATTATTGTGGCTTGGTATCGGATGTGCAGCAACCCGTCCGCAAATGTGTTTTTTTTTTTGCAGCAGCAGATGAAGCGGATGTGTCCGCGCACGTGACGGATGTGCAGCAAGCCGTCCGCGAACACGAATTCGGTTTTTTCAGTGGCGGATGAAGCAGACGAAGCAGATGTGTTCACGGACGGGCAGGATGTGCAGCGAGCGATCCGCGAACAGAAATGATACATATGACTTCATTGTTGTGTGAAAAATATTCTAAAGTGTGCTTACATAAGTGCGCACTTCGGTTTGACCATCATCACACTCGTTGTTATTCAGCAGTATTGCCAAAACCAGGTAAAACGTGAAATATTTGTAGCATGGGAACAAGGCCTCATTTTTGGACTGAAAATCTTCTAAAATGTGCTTACGTAGGTGTGCATCTCAGCATGACCATTGTCGCAACTTGTTTGTCATCTTGCCGGCCTGGTTCTACTGCGAAACTGTGTAAATCATATAATATTTGTAGGGTGGGAGCAGGTGATGATGGCACCTAGTTTGTTGTGTGGGAAAATCTCCTAAAATGTGCTTACATAGGTGTGCATCTCGGCGTGACCATTGTCGCACTTGTTGTCATCCTGCAGATTTGGCCCTACTGCGAAACCGGGCAAATCATAGAATATTTGTAGCATGGGAGCAAGTGATGATGGCACCTAGTTTTCTATCCTCAAAATCTTCTAAAATGTGGTTCCATCGGTGTGCAATTCGGTTTGGCCATCCACTCATTTCTCACGAGTCGATGGCTGCCCCCCCCACCCATGGAAGAAAAGAGATAGGATATGATTTGGCTTGTTCAAAATTTGACTTGAAATTATGTTGAGATGGATGACGACGACTTAGTATAGTTCACGTAAGATTTTCGAATCGCTCAAGTCGGCCTTTCTGGCGTTTTCGCTGTCCATGCAGCATCCGACCGCGATTGCTTTGAAGACACAGTGATTTGGCGGGAGGTGCGGAATTTCACCCCCGAGGACTCAGATTCTGGGAAGGAAGCCAGAAAATTTACAGGAGGTGTATTTAAAGGTGTATACTTGGTCTGCGTAGCTGGTGAGGTAATTTGATAAGGATGACAGTATCGCGAGATGGTAGGGGCAAGGCCTGGTAGCGTGAAAATGTGCCTTTTTTGGAACGTGCTGTAGCGTGGGAACGGCGGGGTATGAGACCAAGATTTTTTTTTAGGTGGGTAGAGAATTCAAAATGAGCAAGAGATTGTCTAGGTTTTGTAGCTTGTTTGGTAACATAATGGGAATGTAGCGCGGGTAGCAATGAAGGCCATTTTTGGGCGAAATAACGCTAGTCACGGCCGCTACGACGGGAAACCTGTCCCGGGTGGATCGATTTAGCTCGTCCAGTCTTTTGCCAAATGTATACCATCTTCTCTTACCGTATTTTGGGCATGCTAAGGAATATCTTGACAGCACAAGACCAAAATCCCGTTGTGCTCTTCACCCATATACCTCTGTCACAGCCTGATGAATCGAGCTGTGGGCCCAACCGTGAACGGGGGACCCTTTGCAGAGGTGCGGGTTTCGGGTATCAAAATACCCTTAGAAAATCGGCTTCAGATTTCTTTCTTGAGAGCCTACGGCCATTCGTCATATTCAGGTTCGCAGAAAGTTAAATTTCCTACTTTTCTTAACTTGGTTTAATCTAGCGGGGATGGTCACGACTATTGCGAATATACACACTCTTTAACAGCGCCAGCGCTGGAAAGTCAAGACATGCTCGTGAAGTCACCGTCAAAAGCCTGTCGATGGCGATGAGTGTTCGTAATCCTGGCTTCCAGCTTTTATCGCTTATTCCGCCACATTCAATTCCTCGCATGCCGACTCGCTATGAGTGCTTCCAGATCAGCTTGGAATATACTTACCTTTCCTTGTTTTCTCCTTGCTCATGATTTGCGTTGTCAATATCCGCCGGATTTATTCCCCATGACAAAGTAGACGACACGAAAGATTTCTGCGTCGTTTTTTCCGTCTCTTTGTATGGGGTTTACATTATCACTGCTGGATGGAGGGCCATGATACTCGGATAGTGTTCGGGAAGCGTACTCTCCACTTAATCTACAGTATGTGGCATGCCTTTCCAAGTAACGTGTTCGGTTCAGGGTCTGGTTTTGGTTTTGGGTTTTGCCATTATCTTTTTTGCGGTAGTCTCCTCTCCTGCGGTGCTGGTTTTCGGTTTTCCCTTTTCAAATTCCCCCACTTGTAGAATTTGTTCAGGACGGGTGTTTGCAAGCAAGAGGTAATTGCGAGGCCAACCAGTGAGGTAAATACCACAAGTACTAGGCGACCAAATATCAAATTCCTGTGACTGACGAAGGAAACAGGTCTGGCTGGAGAAATTCTCAATTTCTCGATCATGACGGTATCTCCCGGAATCCTATATACGGCTGATCTGAGCTTTTATCCTTATCCGATAACCAATATGACGTGCCGATCGACCGCGGCACATGCCGAGAGCCCAGACCCTTTCTGACAAAGCCAGGCCCAGACCGTCGTCCACATACGCCCTGAAAACGACAATTCAAGAGCTCAGATCAAAAGCGGCATATTCCGAAGGCCCAGACCCCCTCCACATACGGTATCATAAGACGGCATCTCCCGAAGGCCCAGACCCCGCGTCCATAACGCCCCAGAAACCGACAATTCAAGACCTCCGACTGAACACGGCATTTCCCACAGCATCTCCTGAGCCGCCTCAGGCCCCTATCCGAATTTGGGCATTATTCTCGGCAGCCTTGAACGGTCTGAAGGATGTTTGATTGAATGCCGAGGCTGCCGAAAGTAATGCCCAAATTCGGATAGGGGCCTGAGGGGGAAGTCTCCTGTCCACATCCGTCCATAAATTTAACTGTCCGTATTTTCAGAGTTCACGTGCCCTAACAGTCGGACACCGCCCGATCTTCAGGATTAAAGGTAACTATAATATAAAAGGTCAGTCCGACGATCCTCGTTACAATGTACTTGCACATAGGAGACCAGAACCCGAACACAACCCTACGCATAAAGACAGCCAAAAATCAGTTTCATCTATGCTAGAAGACTCGGTTCAGAGTGGTGCATATTGCATCCAGTTCGTTCAGCTCGTCACAACTCTCCAAGCTCAGTAGATGCTGGGCTATCTTAGAATATACCCCCTCTCATTCTGTGTCCCGGTCGCATACTGTGCTCAGAGTGCGGAGCTGGGCCGGCGGACGAAGACGGTCTTCTGGTGGAAACAAGTGATAGACTTTCCTATGCAGATTGGCGCCTTGGTGCTTTTCGAGGCCTCGTTTCACAGACAGGACGACAGGAGCGGCAGGACACCTCATATAAGTTACTATCTGTGTTCTGATCATCTCTGACTCTGGGTCCAGGCATACAAAGTTCAGGCCCGACATCTTCACATGGTAAGGTGCAGCTCAGAAGCTAGCGACAGGGAAACTCTGTCTGCCAGCACACCACCCCGCCGCTCCACGTGTTATTATCCACCTTCTGGTGACGAGGAAAATTCACCGCCTACTCCCTCTCAAGGATCACGCAACGACACCGGGTCCGGCAGACGAAGCAAGAAACAGAGAAAGGTGCAGGTGTGAATAATGTGTTCGATTGGGGTGTGTGTACAGTGGGGGACATATCTATATTGAATACAATAGGACGGTGTCGTGTAAGTCAACCAAAACGGAAGCACTGTTCTGGAACTGTACTGTTGGCGTTCCAACCTCGCCAGAGAGAGCTTGATGACGCAGCTGTGAGAACGAACGAGAACTGGGCCAATATGTAGGGGTTGACGCGAATAGGGTTGTCCATTTAGCGGGTAGCATCGGCATATTCGGAGGTCACAGGGCTGCCCGGAGGGCATTATGAATAGGTAAAGAATATGAAATACGGGAGTCAAAGGATTAAGCAAGGTTTAAGACATCAAATTGTGGAGATATAAATAGCGAGGCATGTGAAACGGAAATAAATCCCATGGCAAACCATATATGCCAAGCTTGTACTTCCAACGCCACTCCGAACCAGACGTGAACCAAACCGCCGCAAGTCCGCCGGGCCAAATGCGGATTGTCCAATGCCATATAGACCCGAGTATGGGAGAGTGACCAATCACCCCCCGCTAATCATCGATGAGCCGCATTGCTAAAATCCCGCTAACTAGCGATGTGTTTCCATGAATCACTGCAGCATCCAGTGAGCTCTCTGTTGGGCATGGGAATGAGTTAGCAAGAAGCACATGCAAGTACCAAGCACCACTCCGGTTCTGAATTTCTGTGATGGGGACAACCGCATTCGGCCAGCAACGTCAAGTGTATCCTCCTCGTTGCCATCAACGATGAACAGGATAAATCACGGAAGATGAGGCTAAATTAATCTAAAAAATACAGGTATATTAGGGATCAAGCCTGGTCTATTCAGAATGTAAAATAATCCGTATGAGCCGCCCGTCGTGCGATTTAACGAAAAACAGGTAGGGCATTGCGCTATGCAGGGCCCGCAAGCATGGCCCCAGCAGAAAGAGGAGGCTGGGAAGTGCCCCGTGGTACTGCGATGGGCAGCGCCAACTGCAGCTCACTCTGCGAGGGGCCGGGCAGGCTCTGCCGCTGACTAGCTGCCTCGTCCAGCGGCGATCGCATTCATGCCAGGACGGCGGGTAGCGCTGACGTTTTCTGGGGCTTGCGACGACGAAGCGCAGTGTCCTAGCTCTGGGGCGGTAAATGCGGCAGACGAGCCCGAAGACTTCCGTCGGTTCCTCGACCCACACGGGCGCTCTCGTTCTACGCGTAATAGAATCGATTGACGGGACGCTGGCCCGCATTTGCCAGATGTCGAGACCGAGGATATACGGCCTGCACAGTCCACCGGCGCAGTTCGGCAGTAAGCGCGTGCACTGGTCTCGAGAACTGGGAACCGCAGCGTAGACCTTGAGCAGCCCGGGCGATAGCGCCTGTTGACTGGGCAGGTTGGATGTGAGCAGGCGGTGCATAGACCGATGACCGTTCTGTCTACGAGATCACAAGTGTCGGTAGACAGACCGGTCGATCTGGCTTTGAATTCAGATGACAACTTGAAGCGGCGGCACTGCCACTTCTCATGTGCAAGTCACGTTTGATGCCCCATCACTGGGCATCAGTGGGCGATTTCCGACTCGGTTCGATTATCGATCCATGCGGCCTTTTTTCCATTCAACAGAGATGCCACGAAACTCTTTTGATACTTTACCTGATGTTATTAGATGCATCTACGAGCACGTAGAAATATTTATAATCCCCCCCAAACATCAATTACATGTTTTAAAATGGTTGCACGACTTGGGAATCGAACTCGCACGGTGCGCGCACTGTGATGGGGCATCAACATGTGGTCGCCCGCTTGTCATGGGAATTTAAACCCAGATCGACCGGTCTGTTTACAGACACTTTGTTCTCGTAGACAGATCGGTTACCGGTCTAGGCGGCGCATCTTCTGCTGAGTAGCCCACGCACCAGATACAAATAGTCGAGTGGTTCCCGCCAGCGCATTACACTGACATTTGCCTAATGCATCCCGCTTTTAACATATGAGATTTGGGGTAAATTATCGGCCACTTATAAGCGCATCCAGGTCTTCTAGTACCCATCGGGCCTACAGCATCATTAATACAGGGCCAGAGCCTAGGTGGGGGGAAACGGTCGGGGAGGTATCTGTGCTCATCTCATAGGATCCGCCGGATAAAAAGTGGATGAGTACCCGCCATGCAGCCCATTAAATGCCCCAGATGGTAGTCAAAGACTTGGATTACAACAGGAGGGTGTGTGGAGCATGAGTCGGCGAGGTCGTTGGTGGTAAAAGAGAGCGAGTCACCAGCGTGACTGTGTCGCAGACCCCTGTTCTGAGTATCAGCGACAAAAACCTCATGCTCGTTCAGCTTCTCTAGCTACTTAAAAACAAAATTTGAAGCGGCATAAAATCTTGTATTCCCTAACCAAATCCATTGGTTGACTTTCCGTAAGCATAAACTAATCCTGAGGTATTTCTGAGCTTAAGCGAGAGTGCCAGCGATGGCATCAAGGTAGAGGAAATTCGGATCGTCTGATCACGGCTTGCGTTCCCATAAGAAAGAATAAAAAACATGAATTGGTCTTCATGCTTGAACAAGGGCCGGAACAAACTCCGATGGGCAACAGAAGGTTGTTGAATTTTTCTAACATGAATTAGAGACTCGGTGGTTTCACAAGTGGGCGAGGAGTAGCCGCTGGCCACCCAAAACACTTTATTCCAATAATAATCTGTAGAGGAGGGGGGGTACCCCTCTACAGATTTTCGTAAATCCGCAATATTTCTTGTACGCTTTTGGATTTCCCGTTGATGGGGTCCTGACAGTTGCCTCGGCAGCGACGACGGCAAGAGCAGAAATATTCTAGAATAATTTTCTATTGCTTATGGAAAGTCACCCATTTTCGTTAATAATTATAAAATAACTCGTGCTCCCGCGGAAATACAAAATCAGCGCAATATCAGCTACATGAAAAATTGCAACCATTTGGGTTGAAGGAGGCTCCGTGTTACGGTTCTGAGCTGGCCAAATGTCCACAGTTGTCTAACCGTTTCCGACAACATCGAAGTTTCTACCGTGAGATATGCCGACTGAAAATGCACACTAAAAGTGAGGTTTACATGCATAAACCCAATACAGACATTGAGCAGTGTTCGAGTATATCCCTCCTTCGATGCCTTTTTTTTCTTCTTGAGTAGGATCTGTGTAGAGTGCTTCCGAATGATTATTTCAATGTATACCATCGATGCATGCACACGTGGCGCAGCTGGATGCTCTGGATTGTCGAATAAAGCCGGTACTACCCTTGGGCCGTTAAGGGCATTGATTGAAACATACCAGCATGGGATCGAAATGGGCGCACAATTTGTTTAAGATACATCCATAGTACACGGGAAAAATATCAATCAGCCAATGGACCTTACATTCGAAGTGTACATCGAAGTTGCGGGAATATGTTCGACACATAACTTTTCGAGGTGGAAGTAGTACTAGTGGACCCAGAACGGCTGTTGTCATCAGCACAGAACACATATATATATATGGGGAATGTTCTTCAGACCGATTAGACGCAGCGCATCGCGATACGGGCGCGTGGGAGGCAGGTGGCGGGATGCACGGGATCGATCCGCAGAAAGGCCGGAAGGCGAGGCGGGGCAGGGTGGGTCGAGAAAACCAGATTAATTGACACATGAAAAGGCCCTCCCGCGCTCTGTGAGCTAACCAGCGCCCCGTGGTGGTGGGCGGGGAGCATCAGGAGCCGGAAAGCGGGGCGGGGAAAGGCGGGCGGTCCGGGGGAGGGGCGGGGATAGATGCTGTACTAACAGAGCAGAAATCATCCCTTCTCTGTGTGCTACATAATTGGGTATAGGGGCGATTGCGGGGCGACGGGGGTGCGGGCGCGGCGGGGCGGCGGGCGGCGGAGCGGCGCTGGATGGGGCTGTGCAGTGTAGGGGTGAAAAGGACCGAGGAAGGGCTTGTGCTTCATAGATTTGGGTCGCAGTGGAAAACTAATAGCACCAGGGAGCACCGGGGCCTAAGCAGGGCGGGCGAGCGACGCGCCGGAAGCGGCAGGAAAGTTGATGTGCTTGATTGTCAATCGACTCAATTAATCCCCAATTGGGAACCATCGGGATGGGTGCACGGACCAGAAATCGCGGGCGCGTACATCTGATTGATGTAATTCGTTGATGAATGCGGCAATGGAGCCGTGCTCATGGCTGCCCAAGCCGGGTGGGACCGTACTGCTGAAAGGTCATCATATTGCATCGCTAATTAGCCTGCCATATATGGTCATAGGCTCCCACACTTGCCATTCTGTTGATGGCGTCGCCAGGCTCCATTCTCCCTTCTTCCCTCTTCCACCTCTTTTCTCCTCTTTCTTCGGGGACTGGCTGCCCCACGGATATCTTCTTCACGACATGTCTTACCCCCAACAACCCCCTCATTCATACCAGCAAAATCCTTCGGGTGCCAGCATGGACCCCTTCGCCTCGCGGCGCAACTCCGTCGGCTCCGCGTACTCGCACGCCAGCAACAACAGCGTCGGCGGGATGCCCTATGCGTCGTACGCCCAAGGCCCTCGGCCCGCGCCGAGCATCCTGAGCGACCACGGCGACGGGCGGTATGCCGACCACAGCAGGAGCGGGAGCAGGGCGGGCAGTGTCATGAGCCAGGTGCGTCCTCCAATCTGTATTCTACTCACTCTGAGATGCGAGTTACGTGCACAGTATAACCTCGGCGTGGACCCCGCTGTATGGACGACCAAGCCAGAGGCTGACGACTTCCTGCACGACCCGCGCTCGGAAAAGAAAGGCCGCGTCGCGAAGGGCCTCAGCCGCCGCGCGCTCATGAACATCGGCTGCATCGTACTTGTCATTTTGCTCATCGTCGGCGGCTCGTGCGTCCCGCCTTCTCTCTCTCTCCCCACAAATCTAATCTAAAACTAACATCGCGCCATGCCAGCGTCGCATACCCCCTCGCCCGGCACTTCATGAATAAGAACAAGGACAGCACCGACGCGTCCGCCAGCTCCGCGCTGAACAACGCTAACCTGCCGAACATCTCCAGCTGGAGCCTCATTGACCTCTCCACGCCCAAGGACGCGTACACGATCCCGTCGTACCATGACCCGAGCAAGAGCATGAAGCTCGTCTTCTCCGACGAGTTCGAGACGGACGGGCGGAGCTTTTATCCTGGAGACGACCCGTGCGTGCTTTGCGCTTCCTTCCTCACTCATCCGGATATGAATGGTGGGTTGACGTGCGGCGCGCAGATACTGGGAAGCCGCCGACCTGCACTACTGGCAGACGGGCGACCTCGAGTGGTACGACCCTTCGGCCGTCACGACCAAGAACGGCGCGCTCGAGATCACGCTCAGCAAGGTCGACAATATCTCACTCAACTACGACTTGTCATACCGCAGTGCGTCTTCCCCGCTCTCTCTTCTTCCCTTTCCCTTCCTCTGCCTCCCTCTCCGCTGTTCTCTCGCTTTCGCTCTCACGCAGGTTACGACTCGCTAACACCCGCGCCTTGACAGGCGGCATGATCTCCTCCTGGAACAAATTCTGCTTCACGGGCGGGATCCTCGTGAGCAGTGTCACCCTCCCGGGGACGACGAACGTCCTGGGGCTCTGGCCCGCCGTGTGGGCGATGGGTAACCTCGGCCGCGCGGGGTATGGTGCGAGTCTGGATGGCATGGTGTGTTTGCGCTCGCTCTCTTCCTTTTCTCCTCTTCCTGCCACTCCCCCTCTCCCCGCCCTTCTCGTTTTCCTGCCACCCTCCTCGTTTTCCTGCCCAATCCTCCTCGATTCCCTCTTTTTCCCCCGCGTCAACGCTGACTTCGCCAACCCTCAACCGCAGTGGCCTTACTCCTACGACACCTGCGACGTCGGCACGCTCCCCAACCAGACGCTCCCGGACAACTCGGGCCCGCAGGCCGCCCTCGATACGGGCGGGGACAACAAGGATGCGGAGCTGAGCTTTTTGCCCGGGCAGCGCTTGAGCGCGTGTACTTGCGCGGTGCGTGGATTGGCTTTTTCCTTATCTTCATCGCGATGCGCTTTCTGCGCTTTCTAATCGGGATTGTTTGTTTCAGGGCGAATCGCACCCCGGCCCTAAGAAATCCGACGGCTCCTTCGTCGGGCGGTCCGCACCCGAGATTGACGTCTTTGAGGCGACGATCGGCGGGCCTGACGCTGCGCATATTGGGCAGGTTAGCCAGAGTGCGCAGTGGGCGGTGCGTTGTGCTCTCCTCTCCTCGTGTTTCCGCATAATTAACGTTGATTGATTGAAATTGGTTCTTTATCCAGCCCTTCGACGCAGGCTACAAAGCCTTCAACTCCACTGACAACCTGATCATTCCCGACCCGAGCATCACGGCGCAGAACGCGTTTGTGGGGAATGTGTTCCAGCAGACAACGAGCGGGTTGAGTACTACGAGTGTGTCTTGCCTACTTTCGTTCCAAGCGAGGTGCTGTTGATGCTGATTCACTGGCGTCTGCGTTTTAGACCAGGACTGCTACCAGCTCAAGGGGCAGTGCTTCTCGACGTATGGGTTTGAGTATAAACCTGGGTATGCGGATGGCGTGCGTTTCTTCCTTAAATCTTCAACTCATCTTTCCCTCCTCCATCCGTTCCTTCGAATGCGTATAAACTGATTGGCGTGAAGTACATCTCGTGGATCACGGACGACAAGCTCGTGTGGACGATGAACGGCAACATAGTCGGTGCGGATACGGCGACGGAGATTGGGGCGCGCCAGGTGCCTGTGGAGCCGATGGTGCGTTTTTGCTACTGCACCCCTCCCCGCTTTCCTGACTCACTGAGCTCCCTGTTCTCCTTCACCTCCTTGCCCTTCACCTCATCGCACTGTTTTTCCCGCTCGCTAATACTCACCCACGCAGTACATAATCATGAACCTCGGCCTCTCGGAGAGCTTCGGCTTCATCGATTTTGATCACCTCACGTTCCCGGCGGTGATGCGCGTCGACTGGGTGCGCGTCTACCAGGACCCGGACAACGTGCAGGTCGGGTGCAATCCTGTGGACTTCCCGACGGCAGATTACATTAATGAGTCCGTTTTCTCTTTCCTTCCGTGGAGAGATGCGCTGACGCGTGCACAGGTACTTGGAGGCATACACGAACGCAAACCTGACGACGTGGGTGGATGACTTCCACCAGGTTATACCCAAGAATAGGTTGGCGGATACGTGCTAGTTGTGGTTTTTTCATTCTCTGGCATTTCTCGCACCCCGACATCCACAGCAGATGCGCAGAGTATTCCGTGCTGTAGTCAAATTGAATGCGATACGAGCTGATGGTGCTGGGTTGCCGATATATGGGTGATATACTGTGCACAAAGTATTTTTGAGCATGTTAGGCTCATGGACTAAAAGATGGGCTACTTTGAGGGCCTGTGACAACTTTATAGGTAAATCAAAACTGAGCAGCAAGTTTGGAAAGATACAACTTGCGCATGGCTCAACTTCAGAATGTAGCAATTTCCTTGTATATTTGCCGCTCTGTTTCGCGGTACAAAACAGTGACTCTGGCACGTACCCTGCCATCGGTGGCTGTGTTGAAAGGAATGTTGTCGCCCTTATGACAAGCTCTTAGGATGTACTTATGATTCTGATCTAGCCTTCTTGGTGAAGTCGCAAAAAAACTAGAAGCCAGCGTTCCCAAAGAGCCCGCTGCATAAGGGCGACAACATTCCTTTCAACACAGCCACCTGTGACTGGGTATGTCCCGCAGCCACTGTTTTGTACCACGAAACAGAGCGGCAAATATACAGGTGTATATGAATTGGAATGATGCAAGTCTATCAACTGATCTCGTTTTGTCGGTTAGCCTCGAGCAAACTCGACAAAGTACATGAGCAAGGCGGCTGGAAGTAAAGCATCAAAACTTGGCAGAGACCGGACCAAAAAATACATACGATCTCCGAGTAACTATGTCGAGTTTAAGTCTTAGAAAACCGAGAGAGCGCACGAAAATCTCCATCACTCACTGAACCCACATTTTCTTTGTGCCGTTCATGGTTCATGAAAGAAATAACTACTAGCATATACAACGGTCGCTCTTTCTTCCCGTTCTATCCCACTTATCCACTCCGACTTGGAGTCCGCAAACTGGTCTATATCGCAGCGATGCACACGGCCAATCTTGGAAAAATACAATAACCTTGGAAAAATACAATAACCTCACTTATCACCTTCGTCTCTCTCTTCTGCTCGGAATTTCGTGCACTGAATGGTCTTGAAAAAAATTCCACCTCATCCTGTCCCACCATGTCTCGCTGTCTTGCCACAATTCAATATAGTTGCACTCCCCTCCACTGCGAGTCTGGTCGCCGTCGCTGTTAAGTTGATACTCAGTGTGCGCACGGATATGGCTCTTCGCAATATCCGTTCCGACTCAGAGTCCGCAAGACTGTCACCCTTTTGATAAATCAGCCGGCAAGACACAAACAATTTCATCTCTCGAATTTCACGAAAAAACAGTAACAATAATCCGACTTGCGCTCTGCGTGTCCCTTCTCGAAGAACGATTTTCTGACCTCAACCCATCCTTATACATTTACTGCTCCATTTTATAGTACAAAACAGATGGCCGTATCTTGGCATAGCCACCATTAGCTGGCTATATGTGTGGTTAATTTGGGTACCCAAATGAACTAACCATATGTGTAAGGGGCCGAAAGATGGTTTGACTGAATCAGAAACTCAGTGTTCAATGTTGGCATTGACCGGGTCAAAGCTATTTTAACTGGAAGCAGGAGACTAGGAACCTCTTGATTTAGGGTAGGATTTTTCAAGTCCAAAATGATTCATACGAGTTTTGAGAGTCATTGGCACATATTTAATGGCTGAAGCTAGGGTCAAACCACTTGACCCCTGTTTGACCCCGGTCAGTGCCAACACTGTCAGAAACTGGCATGTAGCAGAGCTTGAATTTGAATGAATGGCGACTCGGTTGGTCGTAGTGTAAAGTGAGCGCTGGTGGGAGCAAGGTGGGAGTAGAAGAGAAAGAGACGTCGGCAAAACATCAAGTGATGCGACGGGCCCGGCCGCCGTGTGGAGTGGTCCGGCCCGACAGTTCGAGAAGCGCAACGATTTTATACAAGTTCGGGGCTAGATATGTTGCTAATATCTTGCCAATATGTGGCCAAAACATGTGGTTTAATCCAAATAATCACCGTCCAATATGTTGGCCAATATTCTGCCAATATCCTGCCTAGTCTCGGACCAGACCCTCATGGCATCCCAATTTGGGGACGCTGTCATGAGGATCTGGGTTGTAACCAGCGAAATAAGCGTACATGAACCTCTTGATTTCTCGGTTTTTTTGGCTCTCGTTCGTGAGCATTTCAACCTTCCCTCGCAAAACTTTGGAGAGAGAGTTGTAGCTATACACCATTAGGACCCTTGGAAATATTCTCAGATTTATTTGGTACAACATTTCTATCGATTAGAGGACCCAAAGTTCTGGGGTCCTGCTCGGTGGCTGTGTGGACCGGCAATTTTAGCGGTGAAACAGTAGGTTCGGTATAAGCCACTCGCTCAGTTTCCGCCTCAGGCCCCTATCCGAATTTGGGCATTATTTTCGGCAGCCTCGGCATTCCATCAAACATCCTTCAGACCCGTTCAAGGCTTCCATGCACACCAACAATTATCATATTTAGGGCCCACCCAGGTGCAATTTGAACACCCAAGTGTCGAATTGCACATAGGTGGATCTGAAATTTAATTTACTTCTAGTACTTTTGGTCCCACTGATTTTGTAACCTAAAGTAATAGAATAAAATTATGATTCGGCTGCCCTGAAACCCATTTGAAAGCCTACAATTTAGATTACACGAAAGTCCAACTGAAATTGAAAACCAAAATCACACCAACAATTATCATATTTTGGGTGAGCTGAAACTTTATTCGAAACGAGTCCGCAAAATTTCCCATTGGTCCGGGAAATGCCGAACCAATGGGAAATTTCTCGGATTAGTTTCGAATAAAGTTTCAGGTCCCCCAAAATATGATAATCAATCAGTGTGATTTTGGTTTTCAATCTCAGTTGGACTTTTGTGTAATCTAAATCATAGGCTTTTGAATGGGTTTCATGGCAGCCGAATCATAATTTCATTCTATTATTTTAGGTTACAAAATCAGTGGGACCAAAAGTACTAGAAGTAAATTAAATTTCAGATCCACCCATGTGCAATTCGACACTTGGGTGTTCAAATTGCACCTGGGTGGGCCCTAAATATGATAATTGTCGGTGTGATGGTGGCAAATTGACTTTTGGTGAGGATTTTCATTGTAGTTTGTCAGACTGATATTATATTACCTGAGAATGAACCACTAAGAAAGCAGCTCTCGACCTTTCTCAACCTCCTTGCACTCGAGAGTTGTGAACCGGAGGCTGCAGTGGGAGTGACGTGATCGGATCAAATGATGAAATGTCAAATGTCAAAGAAAGCAAAGAGGCGCGCCGGTGCAAAAGGGACGGACATGCAAAGGGCCAGGATATTGACTACCACTGTGGGGTGAACATGCTGGCCGGTGCTAGGCCATTAATTTGCAGAATGGAGAAGGGGAAGGAGAGATATTTTTTCGATGATCGTTTGATCGTTTGGCAGCGAAGTTTGATGAATTTGAGGGAATGCCGAAGCTGCCGAGAATAATGCCCAAATTCGGATAGGGACCTGAGGCGGAAACTCAGGAGTGGTGTAAGCCCCATTCTGACGATGCCGCGCAATGCCGGACACAAAAAAAAACGCAAATACCAACCAAACAGACCACGCGCGTCTTCGTCAGAAGGGGCTTGCTTCAAAGTCCAGAAATCGTGGGGGTTGGCAGATCATGTCTAGCAATGCAACGCGGGCTCGGAGCTCGGGATTCAATTGGTAAACATTTTATTTCATCAGTCTGGCTACAGTACTGTAGCAATTTGTATGGGTGAAACGTAACGCGTAACGCAGGTTCATTTCTGCTTACAAATATACCTTTTATGGCAACTGATGGCTCAGGAATTCCCATGTTTGGAA
The DNA here is from genome assembly GCA_029378255.1 of Mycena rosella. Taxonomy (NCBI): domain Eukaryota; kingdom Fungi; phylum Basidiomycota; class Agaricomycetes; order Agaricales; family Mycenaceae; genus Mycena; species Mycena rosella. The sequence goes on from JARKIE010000129.1 coordinate 131,794, forward strand.
GGTGTTTCAGTGTTTCAAGGCGTAAGGTGTCGAAATGTATTTCACCCATGCAAAGGGCTACAGTATTGCCCCATATCTCTAATCAAAAAACCCAAAATTCATTGGCATAGATTGAGAGCATATCGTGGGGCCAGAAAAATTATGTAGACCATGCCATGGATGTTATCTACGATGCACATACATAACAGCGAAAGATTTGAGGCGAGACGAAGCATTTTGGCAACCCCTCTGTTTGTCCGACTTTGAAGCAAGCCCCTTCAGCGAAGGGCCGGCTCGCCGGGCCGGAGCGGCACAGGCTTGCTCTGAACCTAGTGAAACAGCCGGGGTCCCAGTTGTGTATGGTTGTTTGGCTGGTTACAGCCCTGACGCTGGGCGCTAATTTAGGCTGGCGCACGGGGATTGGCTGCTGGCGAGGGTGCTGCTTTGATGCGGGTGGAGCGGGGCTGGGGGTCGAGCTTGGGCTCGGATTCGGGTTCGGGGCGGCCTTGAATGGGTCCGGCGACGGCTGGCGGCGGCGGGACGGGGCGGCCTGCGACGAGCTGCGCTGCTCCCTCTTCTTGCTCCCTCATGACAGGGTTCCCGAATTGGGATGTCATGAGGGTCTGGTCCGAGACTATATCCTGCCAAAACAGGGTGTTTTCGCCAAATACTCACCGCTAAAAATTCGGGCCAAACTCCGGTGCTAGCAGCGTCTCCTTCCCTATCCACCACCCGGTTCACCAACGGTTCACGCTTCCGTTCCTAATCCTGGCCCTCGTTGTCTATCCTTCCTGGCCTCCCCCCCATGTTCCTCTGCACGTGCCCACCGTATTTTCCCTCCATTGCTGACTGCGTCTCCCTGGTGCTTGTGCCTTGAGCTCGCTCCTTCTCACTTGTGCGCCACATGCGCTGCTCTTCCCTCCACTTACCCCCAACTCTGCCTTGATCCTTTCCTCTGTTCTCTTTCCCTCTCCTCTCCTTGGTCTCTCTTTACCAGTATGCACGACGCTAACACCCGCTCTTCACAGACCCCAACCCGCAGCGGGCCGTGCTCCTTTCGGGAGGACTGGCCCTCTACCACCACCAACGCCAACTCTTCCTCCGTCACCACCACCCGAGACCAGCACTGCACCACAGCACGAGCATCGCGACACTGTGCACAAAGGCCCGCCTGAAGCCTAAGTGCAGCACTACGAGGACTACGACACGTGGTTTGCCCTCAAGCACCACTGCACCAATATCAGTCCTTTCTCGGCGGCTCCGTTACTCACGCCCGCCAGGGGTACACACTGCGGTGGAAGTGGGCAGTGATTTTGTGGGAGAGCCTTTTCTTTCCTTGTTTTTTCGATTGTGGCAATGCGGAATTTTGGGGATTCTCTCTTGCATGTTTCGGTGCGGGAGGCACTGCGGAGCAAGCATTTCCCTGTGGGAAGGGTGTCGTTCTGCGGGGCGGATGCGGAGTTCGGGTGTCGGAGTCCCGCGCTTGCCTGTGGATGCGCGGACGGCGACTCATCTATCTTTGACCCGCCCTACCCGGTGTCCTGTTGCTTTAATGCTACCCTCAGCGGCGGCACGGTCAGAAAAACAAATAAATAGCCTTCACAACTGTTTCAACTGGTTTCTCTCAGTCTCAATTACAGAATGTGAAATGAAGGGGCCAAATGTTGGGCCAACGCGGTTTCCGCTTATGGTGGAGAAATTTCAATTCCGTCTCAGTGTCCTGCCCCATTTTCCTCATAAGTTGCATGTTAAGTGACCAACTAAATTCAGGCTAACGGTGATGAACCCAGAGGAGGAGGAGATACACACTTTCAAAAGGAGCGAATGATCGGAAGTCTCAAATTTACCCGCGATGCCGCCCTTGCTGCCGGCCGGTGTGGATGAAGGGGGCCATGATTTAGGAGACATAAGTATATACAGTCCTTAACCGTGAAGTGAGACACATGTGGAAGCGAGAATAGGGTCGTTCACAGTTCCCTTTTTTCTTCCCTTTTTTTCTCCCTTTTTTTCTGGATCTCGAGTTTGGCTCGGTTTTTGGCCGGGATTTTTTCCCTTTTTACTCAGAGGTTACGAGTACTTATAGTAATCGTTATTTAATCAATCGACTTGAGGTTTTTCAGGTCTCGATGAAAAGTGTCCCAGCTCAAGATTGCAATGCAAAATAGGGGCTGTGCTATTGGATTTAGTGGCTGTGTTAAAAGGGTTATAGTGGCTGTCCTTTAAATCAGCTTCAAAAGTTGTGAAAACATAGTGGCTGTGCTCATGCTTGGTAATTGGGTGCCAATCGTGGACCGCGTTCGAATATCACCAGCTGCTTTTCTCTTTTACAATGTTTCATTTTTGCCTCTCTCGCGCATTTGAGCTGTCCAGTTTGAGCACTTCATTTTTGCAATGCAATATGTCTGTTTGAGTAATATTTTAAGTATCCAAATCGACCTGTAGCTTCTGTTTTTCATTGAATTTCATGTGGCTGTGTCCATCTGTTTGGTCTCGGCGGATTTCCCCGCGGCCCTCCGCCCTTCCAGATTATCAATATTAACTTAAATCAAGCCGGTCTGCCGTTGTGTATATCAGATCTACATGCCTACCCAAAACTGGTCAATGTCCGGCCATGTACCGCATGTTCTGGTCGAGACCTACCATTGATGGGGACGGACATCAAATTCATGATCGATCCGGCATGTTTGTCGATGCTTGTTCTCGAATGCAACTCTGTTTTGCAGGTTCCATGGTATAGCGACTTCCTCACACACTTTTCGGACTCAGTTTGGTGAGCGGAAATACTTTCCATACCACTATGTACCTGGCCTTCAAAAGAAACGGGCAATTTAAGGTGAACTAGAAAACCTAATCCGTCGTGTGTTCCCTCCCCCTCATGTAATATTAGTTGGGCAGAATTTGGAAATAAAATGTAATGAAACACTGAATCACTCAGTATTGAGTGTTCAAAATCTGTACCATTTTTTGTTCCAGTTTTCGAGCTTCCGGGCATAGAATGAAAGACGCGATTCGTCTGTCACGTGAACTGTTGATGCTCAACTGCCAGTCGTAAAATGCCTAAGGCTTCCTCATTTCTGCACAGATTCCCTAACTTACAATTGTAAAGTGATAGGGAAATGTAGTCCCAACAACTCCTTCCGGCCGGATTTTTAATAATGGGTATCATCGTCTCATAACAGCACCAAATGCGGGGAAATCAGGGAGGATTTTGGATGATTTCAGAAGATCGAAAATCCGGGCTGAAATTTCAGTTCTTAAGGATGTTCCGAAGAGAACTGCTGACTCAGTTTATCCCCAGAGTCCGGAGTACAAAAGCCTTAGCATTTAGGAACGTCAAATAGACCATTTCAGCAGAAAAAGTCTGTACACAAGGGGTCTGAACTTGGTTCCCTTGAAGGAATGTTCCCGAGCATAGGAGCATCCTTCCCAAGTCCCAAAACCTCGGAAAGCTGGACCTTCCTCGGCCAGAAATAGTAATTTGCTCTTTTCCGCGTAAAAAGCCTAAGGCTTTTTCAAATGTGCTCTAAGCACTTCAACTTTGCATGAAGTGTTCCAGGGAAATGCATTCTTCACAGAAGTATCAGGCTGGATTTTCTAGATACTTCTTTCTCCCCGAGCAGTTGCCCGAACTTCCCTCAAGTTCGATGTTAATTCACGCATTGGACATAAATTAAAAATTGGGCCTGATACTTCTACTCTAATGCTAATTTAATGAGAGGTTTCTGTTGTGGGGTTTGTGCCAAAGTGACCAGAGAAAAAGCCTTGGGGTTTGCAAAACTGGACCGAGCTCACCTATGAGCCAAACAATAACAAAGCTGCCGGATCGATCATGAGTGATGCCCGTCCCCACCAGTGCCACTGTCGTGACACGTGCATATTTCTCACGGTTTCTTCTTTTGGTATTAGTCGCGTTTTTTGGTCAGCTTGAGCCAGCCAATCACATCTATGGGTTTGAATATATTGTACCAAATCCTAGGTAGCATTTGGCCTATATCGGCCTGGATCAAGGACAAATGTCGCTATCAGTTGGCCGATGTCAAAATGGGATGCATCACAATCACGTCGGCTATAATCTAGCATAATCTAATTGTTCATCTCAGATCCATTTCCGGACTCCTCATCATCGTCTACCGGCTTTTGGGGTTAATAGAACCCTATTCCACTTGAGCTTTTGCATTGATAGCGACTCGCGAGTCCGAGTCAATTTGATTTCGCTGAATGGGGAAGGTGCGACTGTGACCGTCATAACTGATCCCGTTTCCTGAATTCCCTTTCACGCAGCATCAATTGCAATCCCCTCTGCCTCGGTCCATTGCAGAACTGTTAGCCATATCCACATCCATGTTCTGAAGGAACCTCAGAGTCAAATATTCCTTGTGTGCGATGATATTAAAGGAAAATGACATGCTTTGATTTCACTTTTACCATGTCTTCGGAAAGATTTCTGTGTACAACAAGATCGAGTGCACAGATAACCCTAGGATCTTAATAGACTATTCTTCATACATTAAAGATGATATGGACAAAAAATCAGAGCCCAAGTACATCAGGAACCCTCGGAAAATTGGTGTGTCCCGGGTCCAGGTCTCGTCCCATTTCTAGGTACTTGACTGTATCACACGTTCCGGTCAATATCCGCCAAAATCTATCGTGACTATATGTATACTTCTCACGATGTTAACACTTCACTTGTTTTTGCTTTTGGTAGTCGCAGATCTCGACGTAGTCGTCCATGGGCTCATCAGGGATGAAAGCAGTAAAATTCACAGTGCAGACATATGTTGCAAAAACAATCTCGCTAACCAACCTTCCAGCGCGATTTCTGATTCCTGCGCAGGCGTAATAATAATTACTTGCATGTTTTGTATCACTCATCTTCAGACAACTTGGCGTTCATTAATTTCGCTCGGCTAACCTCTTGGGTTCAAGTTGTATCGTGCTGGCAGAGTATTTTCTCACCAGGTTTCTAGCCTTTTGATGCCATGCAATTGAGTTGTTTGTGATCTCCTTGAGGGTCGGGTCTGAGCCTCTTTCAACTCTATCTCAACCATCACTACCAGGCAAGACTGTGCTTATGATGCCATGCACCTTTAAGTTACATTTAAATGACAATCATTGGTGTTTGATACAACAAAAAAAAAAACCCCCAAAAAAGTCCCTAAGTGCGAGTTTGCCGGGCCGTGCCGCGGCCTCAACCCCCAAGTCATTTGGCCAGGATTTTTGCTCGTAACGTAAGAGTCTCGTGACAATCAGCACCACTTGACGTCATCACCTCCGAGTCATCCTTTCCGCTCATGTCAAGCGATTCCGCGCCGCCTCAAGACGCACCAGCGCCTTTCTCGGGTGCTGCAGACCCGGAAGAAAGCATGCCTCCCTCCGATTTTATCATTCGCTCGGGGGATCTTGTCGATCTTCACGTTCACAAGGACATTCTCAAATTCGTGTCTGTCTTTTTCAAGAACATGCTGGATGGCGCGGATCCAAATGAGCTGCAGAGGGACGGAAAGCCCATCGTGGTTCTACCTGAGCCAATTTCTGTTTTATACAGACTTCTCTCCATCGCATACCCTGGACGCTCGGCCGAGTATTGCTCCCTTTCAGAGCAAACCCTCGATGGTGTCTCGGTCGTGTACCAAACAGCCAACAAGTACCTGTTTATGGCGGCCCAAAAGTCATTGAGGGACATGTTGGAGGACCCCACCCTCCTTCGCGCCCACCCACACCGATTATTCGCCATCGCACGACTGTGCGACCTCCCTGTTCTCGCGCGGAAGGCAGCGCTCTGCACGTTGGAATCCCCTGTGTGCTCCCACCCCCTCCTATTTCCTGAAATGGAGCTCCTCACAGCGGCGACTTTCCACAAACTCTACGATTTCCACCATTCCTGTGGAACCGCGGCGCAGAAGATTGCGGAAGAAACTGGAGGCCCTCTGCACATCTTCGGTATCGGCGACCCCGATTACTACCATATAACTTGCACTTCTACAAACTCCGGCTCTGCCACACTTGTGTGGTGGCAGTACTTGAAACCGTCTGCCAACGAATGCGGGTCGGCCGACGTAGATGAAGAACACTGGGGATATCCGCGAAGGACTGCTGCACAATGGTTTCGGAACCACGCCGCACGGCTGGGAACCAAGCTGCGGGGCGTCCCTGCACGACACACAGTAGAGACGGAGGCGCTAAAGATCGCGCCTGCAGACCGCTCTGTCATAGACGGCTGCCCTAATTGTCGCTATAAGGCAGAGGAGCACCTTGCAAGCTTCGCGCCTCAGCTGGCGGTGTATATCGAAGCCTCGAACCTGAAGCTTGGTGAGTTCTGTGTTGTATCGCATGTCGTTGAAGTGCTCCGGCGCTTACAGGTTTGCTTTCGTTTGAAGCGCAGGATCTGTAATAAAGCGGTCTCACTGCATAAAGCCACCCAGATTCCAGCTGCGATCTAGAATTTGATTGCCATTGCTCAACAATTTCAATTCAATCACCTCAACGTTTCGTTTATCACAGGGATGATCGGGATTTTAAATTCAGGCGGCTCGCATTACACACCAGGTAACAACCTCAGTCTAACATCACCCGTGCTCCATCCCTCGTGCTTGAATCGATGGCCGCTAACAGTCTCTTGAGCTTTACCGCATCGTCGAGGGTTGCATATTTGGTATCCCCGCCGCCAGAAAAGTCCGCCCACGCGGCGTGTATGTTGCCCGCGAATCCGCCCCACGCCTCGTCCGTCGGAACTCGCTCGCCGGTCAAAAACAGCTTCGGGTCCCGAATGTTCTCCGGGCTCCTGAAATCCTGAAATCCGGTGCAGCGGCGAGCATGACCTAGCGCGGCGGCTACGTGTCGACACCCGGACGCACGCAATTTGTGTGGGCCATCGACGGCGTCACCACTATTTCGAGATGAGACTCGGGTTCACGAGATTAGGGAGTAATGCGCTGGCTTATAAGGTCATCGAAAATCTAATGAATGCAGAGGTTCGGCGGGACAATTGGCGCGGTGACCTGCCACGATACCAGAGGAATGAAAGGAAGGCTGTATTTCGAACAATCTGCTTCTTCGAATAGAGTAAAATCGCACCGCATGAATAATACATGTAAGAATCTGTAAGAACATAAGGTAGTAGACTCGGCGGGGAGGATACTCTCGGCTAGGAAAGTATAGGTAAGGGAAGAGAAAAGAGGAAAACAGTAACTTTGAATTTTCGAGGCTCGTGTCATTAAAAATATATATGCGGGCTCCTACAGGAAAAACCGTTACTATCAACACCTGCAGCCCGAACTCGAAGTGATGTCAAAGTGGATCGAGGTGAGGCATTACATTCCAACCAATGAGCTTACGCAAAACATCGAAGCAGTACGGTCTCCCACCATCACATACACTTGCCAGAATCTTGTCAATGTCCCCCATCAAATCGGGTAGATGGAGGATCAGAAAGGCCACCTCAATCTCTTGGATCTCGGGATACCTAGCAAATCATCAACGAAGCCCTGTGAAGAGGGCTTTGACTCACACGGAGGTAAAGCTCGAAAATGCCTCGTGCACAATGTTATTCGGTGAGAGCTGAGATCGCAATGATGTGAGCGCGAGACTCTTGAGGTCGTTCAATCCAAACTATCAGGCGTTTAACGTACGAAACATCATGGGAAACCCTCAGACTCACCGCCTCCGCAAGCCTGTACATGGATTTTGCCGAGCATTCTGGTACTCGCGACACGCGTGGTCCCAAACTTTTCGAGGTTCGAAATATGACTTTTTTGGTGTACAAGTAGTACAAGAGCGCGTTCCACCTGTGGCGACTTATCAACAGTGCCCTCATTGTATATGCGAAAGGTAAGTTTACGTTTGTAAGCATGTCCTTTCACTGGAACGACATGGCCCATGCGCCGTGGCGTTTTCAGAAAGGGGCTGTTCGGCCGCGAGGGAGGGAGTGGGACAATCGTGCCGTCGGAAGGCTTATCGGTGGGTGTTCCTTGGGGGATGGAGCGTTACTGTTTAGGATTATGAATAATTGATATATACGAGACCCAGAAGTTGAACAACAAACTGTGAGGCATTCATGGCTTGGACGCCATCCTCCTCCTCCTCAGCGCTATCCAGATCGCTGTCGGACATGTAATCATACCCTGTGAACCGCTCCTCAAACAGGTCCTGATCGAGGTCCACTCTCGCTGACTCCGTGAACCCCGCCCCGCTGGATATACCATCAAGATCTGAACCAATCGCACCATTAACACCTTCCGCAACGGACTAAAATCTCAAATCGGACTTACACGCGTCCAAATCACCAGAATGCCCCCGCAGAAGCGCCATCTTCGCGTACATCGCCCGTGGACGTACGACACATGATCCACCGACGCGCTGCGTGTACGCGTAGAACTTGACATCCACGACTTCGTCCCCCGGATGGTATCCGCAAGAGCCTCCTCCACACGAGAGTCAAGCGGCTGGGGAAGAGTCATTCCCAGTGCAGGCGGAATGACCACCGAAATCGCGATGACCGCGGTGTCTGGAGCGTCACTGCGACGCATGTACACACCCAACTGAGGAATTGTCCCGTCATATCCAGGCTGAGGCAGGTCAAACTCTTGTAGAAGATTTCATTGTCAAGCGGGAGAAGATTCTTGACGTGCGTAAGAAAGGTAATGCGGCCATAGTCAGCCTGGCGGATGAGGTCGGGATGGAAGAACACGGTAACGCGCCGCCAGGGAATTATATCCGAGTCACTATTCATCAGAATGGGCGATGTGGTATTCGATGCGGGGTCGATGGAGCACGAGAAGCGCCAGCCCCAGCCACAGATGGCGGTGGGACTCACAGAGATCTGCGATGCTGGGTCCTCGGGCATGGTGATAGTGAACGTCGATTTAACGCCGCTCGCCGTCCACTCGTCGTCACCAAGTTTGTGGAGCGCCATAATGTCGTGGGGGTTGGATGTGGGAGATGACGAGGCGGACGACCTGTATTTCTATGCGGAGACCACGAGGCTGAAGTAAAAACGGACACCTCATTCTTTTTCCCATGTCACTTATAGTTACATAGGCGCCGAGAAAAACTAAAATTGGCAATAGGAATTTCCTCGCGAATAAATTACTCCCACCTCGCCATGTACTATCTTGGAAATTGAACTTCAACCAAAGTGACTCGACATAGTTGAGCCGTGGGAATTACTCACGTGATGAACTTTCGTTTCAAAAAGAAGAGGCGGAGGACCTGTATTTCTGGTGAATGGCATGCGGAGACCACGAGGCTGAAGTAAAAAACGGGCACCTTATTCTTTTTCCCATGTCACTTATAGGTCCATAGGCGCCGGGAAAAGGTAAAATTGGCAATAAGAATTTCTTCGCGAACAAATCACTCCCATGACCTCGCCATCTATTATCTTGGAAAATTGAACTTCAACCACTGTGACTTGACGGAGTTGAGTCGTGAGAATTATTCACGTGATGAACTTCCGATCCAGATGCGGTCGCCCTTATGTAATACTCAGTTATTACATTCAATTCGACCGTCACGTGTCACACTGGGGGCAAAAGCGAGCGCATGCGGAAACGACATGCATTGAATGCATGTCGTCTGCACTTGGTCACGCCCCCGGTGTCACTCCCCCCTTGGTCGATGGTAAATATTGGTATTTTGTCACACATCACATCACCCACTCTGGTCGAAGGCATTTGCGTCACGTGGCCCTGGGAATTTCCCAAAATCACGCCCGCGGCGCGTAAAACCAAATTTTTTCGTTCCGGTGGTCGAAAATATTGCTTGCATCACACGAAATTTGGGCCGTGGTCGAATGGTCGAATCGGTAATTTGAGTCACATCACCCCCTGGTCGGATTGAATGCAAAATACAGTAATGAATTGAACTGTATTGAACGTCCTGCCTAGCGGCCGCGCGATAAGAATCAAGCCAATTGGGATTGTGAGAAAATTGCATAATTTTGACTTTACGGTCCGTATTTCGTGAAGTTAAGCGCGTAATGTGTGCTAACCGAATCAGAAATTATCAGATTGTGTCATTGAGAACTCCATGCGCTCACACCCTGCTCACACGCTGAAGTTTCCGTCTGTTTCGGCGTGGTTTACTAAATGATATCCCTCTCAAAGATTGATCTCTATTTATCCGCTCGGGGACGGAGACATGTACACCTCGAGCGCGACTCGGACTATAGACCCCAGCGCTATCCACCGAGGGCTCCTCTGTCCGCCTTCGTGCCGCTACTCGACGTCTGATCTAGGCGGTGCGTAGTTGGCATATAGACGGGTCTTCGTGCCGCTAAACCGAGCCACGTTTACACCCGGCTGAACGCCGCGGCAGTGTATGGGGATGGATGGCGAAGTTGGATGTGCATGTAATGGGTATTGATAAGCGGTCCGGATTTGAAATTCAGCGTATGTCAGTAAATCGCTTGAAAAGCTGGCGCTTGACTGGGTGTTGAGTATAAAGAGCTCGTTGGACTTTTATCTGAGAACAATGTTTTCTCCAGCTTTCATCACTCTAGCTCTCTTCGGCGTTGTCGGCCTGTGTAAAGTTTACGAAGACGTTGCGGACCTCCCCACGCTGCGCTACGACTTTGTCGTAGTTGGCGGTACGTATTCCAATTTATACGCTGGCGATACGACTTACCCTTTTTCAAGGCGGGACGGCGGGCAACGTAGTAGCAAATCGCTTGACGGAGAACCCAAATGTTTCGGTTTTGGTGTTGGAAGCCGGTCCTTCGTAAGCATCTCTCTACTAGGCAGATTCTGCCTCAGTTGAAGTCCCGTTCGGAATAGAAATGAAGGGGTCCTCGACTCGGAAGTCCCATTCTTTATGGCTAACCTCCTCACTGCAAACGCCTACAATTGGAGTACGTTTATAGTCCCCGCCAATCCTTTTGGAATTAACGCAGCACAGATTACACTACAACCCCGCAATCCGGATTAAACGGCCGTACGATTGGATATGGATCAGGTGGGTCTAATTTGCCGCAACAAATTCCGGAATTAATTATTGAATCAGCCCATATTCTGGGAGGAGGCAGCGCCCACAGTAAATACCCTGTGCGCACTCGTTAGTTCGGAGGGTTGAAGATATAACAGATGGAATGGTGTACAGCCGCGGAGCACAGGACGACTTCGACCGCTACGCAGCGTTAACGGGGGATGAGGGATGGTCCTGGAAGCAGATCCTTCCGTATTTCCTCAAGGTGCGCACGGCAAGGCAGCACTTGCCGCATTTACCAACGACTAGGTACCAGAGCGAAAAATGGACACCACCGGAAGATCAACACGACACGCAGGGTCAATTCGACCCCAGTGTTCATGGGAGGGATGGCCCGATCTCGGTCAGCCTCACCGGCTTCCCCTGGTCGGAGCTCGAGGGTCGGGTAATCCAAACCACGAAAGAGCTGCCAGACGATTTCCCCTTCAACTTGGACATGAATTCAGGGCAGCCATTAGGTATCGGTATGTTCTTCCCGCTCCCCCGTCCTCGATAATGTCTGAAACTCCGATGAGTGTACATGCAATCTACCATCGGCGGTGGTGAGCGCAGTACGTCGGCGACGGGGTATTTGGCTCCGAAATTCATTCAGAGGCCGAACCTCCATGTTCTGTTGCACGCTCAAGTGTCCAAACTCGTCAATGTAACTCAACATCAAGGAAAACCGGGCTTTGGCGGGGTGCAGTTCCGATATGGTGTGTTCCACCCCCTTTCGTATACGTCCGCCTTTGATTGCTCTGTGTAGGAACCTCGCTCTTCGTCGCAGAAGCATCGAAAGAGATCATTCTTTCCGCAGGATCAATCGGCACACCTCAGATTCTGTTGAACTCTGGCGTCGGCGATCACACCGCATTGGAAGCACTCGGACTTCCGACGGTCCTGGATCTTCCGAGCGTGGGCCAGAACGCCTCCGATCACGGATTCGTCGGAGCAGACTGGGCTGTCAACTCCAACCAGACGATAGAATCAATCACGCAGAACACCACGCGGTTCGACCAGGCGTTCGAACAATGGAACACCTCGCGCACCGGGCCGTTCGTAGATGCTCTAGGTACCCACATCGCATGGCTGCGCCTGGCGGCGGACTCTCCGGCCTTCGAGACGCACGCAGACCCATCCCCTGGCCCCGGCGCGCCCACCTCGAGGTCATAATAGCCGTAAGTCACAGCAAATACGTACGCACGACGTTTGACCGATTTTGTCCAGCCGGGTGGAATCACGGGCGGAGTAGGTCATTTCGTTGGTTTCGCCCTGGCCATGGTCAGCCCCGTCAGCCGTGAGTACTACCTTGTTGCATCTGCCGACTTAGAGTTTTCTCCCAGGTGGCTCGGTCACCCTCAGCAGCAGCGACCCATTTGCCACGCCACTGATCGATCCGGGCCTGTTGGCGGACGATTTCGACATGATCGCACTAACCGAAGGAGTTGCACTCATCCAGAAATTCCTGACCGCAGCGGCGTGGAATGGCTACATGGCGCGCCGACGGTTGACCTGGGGGCGATGACCCCGTCAGAACTCGAGGCGCACCTCCGCGATAACATAATCTCGGCCCAGCATCTTGTCGGGACGGCCAGTATGTCTCCCCGAGGTGCGCAGCATGGAGTCGTAGATCCGGACCTGACGTCAAGGGTGTTGCGGGTTTGAGTGTGATTGACGCGTCAGTCCTGGTGAGAACATCTTGCAGGCCAATTGAAGGATGTTGTTAACTTGCGTATTACAGCCGATCGTACCTGGAGCACATACCCAAGCGGCCACCTATGCCGTCGCGGAGCGCGGCGCGGACTTGGTCAAGAAAAGGTGGACGTTGTGAGCTGGATTGCGCGGGGTTTGCTGAAAACCATATATACTGTCAAAATGCATACTTTAGATTTTGGAACGAAGTTGAAAGAGACACCAGAAGGACGCGGAACTGATTATAATGTCCATCGTCCCTGACGATCGTTCCAAATACTGAGAACCCACAGGGAATGACTCGCGCAAGAGGCTATAGTAGTCCAATCATGTGCGGCAGAGAATATTGTTTACCAGACTGAGTTGAACCCGAACCCTGCTATTTGGTTCGAAATCTGAGCCTCCCACGCTGTCACAACCCAAGCGACTCTCGACCTCCTGATTCGACCTGTTTACATCCTCGACCGCCTCCGGTGGAGAGTCCGTGCCAAGAATGCCGACGGCCCAGTTTTTTTTTGCGGCCGCTGCAGTAATTGGCCGACCTCGCCCGCCATCGCCCCGCCCCGGCGGTTCCAGGCTCTCGGTGGGACTCCGGCGTTATAAAGCACATGCCATAACGCGGCCCAGGGCCCTCTATCCTGAACTCCACGACCTGAAAACTCATAAGCTCTTCTCTCAACTCTCCATATCGATCACGCACCATGTCAGTTCCTCGTACCATCGTAGTCGGCGGTGGGCTGGCGGGGTTGAGCGCCGCTCACACGCTGCTCGAGCACGGGAAGAACGTCCTCTTGCTGGACAAGATGCCTTCGTGAGTGCTGCTGGCGGGTCCAGAGGTGCGCGCTGACGAACACAGGCTGGGCGGTAACTCCGTCAAGGCCAGCTCGGGGATCAACGGCGCGGGCACCGCCCCGCAGCAGGCGCTCGATATCCAGGACAGCGTCGAGGTTTTGTGCGTCTCATGCTCGTCCCCACTTACGCTGCAGGCTCACCAAGACCCCCTTGAAGCTTCGCCGACACAGCGGCCTCCGCAGGCCCCGACCTCGCGCGGCCCGCGCTCATCACCGCGCTCACCGCCAACTCCGCGGGCGCCATCGCGTGGCTCGCGGGCACGTTCGGCGTCGACCTCTCCGTCGTCTCGCGCCTCGGGGGGCACACTGCCGCGCGCACGCACCGCGACCCCGGCGGCGCGCCCGGGTGGACGATCACCTCGGCGCTGATGAAGCGCCTCACAGCAGACACCGCGCGCGCGGAGATCGTCAAGAGTGCGCGCGTGGTGCGCCTCCTCGAGGACGCGGGCAGCGTCGTGGGTGTCGAATACGAGGCAGGCGGCGCCCTCGTCGAGGCGCGCGGCACCGTCGTCCTCGCAACCGGGTGCGCTCCCTAATGTCCGCACATAAGCCCCTGTCTGACGGACCCAGCGGCTACGCAGCGGACTTCAGGCCCGGCGGCCTCCTCGCGCAGCACCGCCCCGAGCTCCTGCCGCTCTCGACCACGAACGGCGAGCACGCAACGGGCGACGGCGCGCGCCTCGCCACCGCGCTCGCGCGCCCCGCGGGCCTGTGCGACCTCGACCAGGTGCAGGTGCACCCGACGGGCTTCGTCGACCCCGCGCGCCCCGACGCCAAGACCAAGTTCCTCGCCGCGGAGGCACTGCGCGGCGCCGGCGCGCTGCTCCTCGACGCGCACGGTGCGCGCTTCGTCGACGAGGTCGGGCGGCGCGACGTCGTGACCGCTGCGATGCAGGCCGCGGCGGGGCCCGTGCGGCTCGTGCTGGGCACGGCGGCGGCGGAGGAGGTGCGCTCGCATTGTACGTCGCGTAGCTGCCTTCATACCACGATTCCTGACCCCTTGCAGGCGGCTTCTACGCGTCCAAGGGCCTGATGAAGCGGTACGCCGACGCGGCGGCGTTCGCGGCGGATACGGGGATCCCGCTCGAGAGCATCCGGGCGACGTTCGCGAGCTACAGCTCGTACGCGTCCGGCGCGGAGATGGACCCGTTTGCGAGAGGTATGTACGCGCCCACTCCTCCCGAATATCACGACTCACAGGGCCCTCCCCACAGCGACGTTCCGCAACGCGAGCTACACCGCAGAAGAGCCGCTCCACGTCGCGATCATCACGCCCGTCGTGCACTACGTGCGTTCCTCCCCGCCCCCGCGCGCTTGCAGTGAGACTCACCTGGCGGTAGACGATGGGCGGCCTCGCCGTCGACGCGCACGCGCGCGTCCTCACCGCGGACAGCGCGACGCCGATCCCGGGGCTGTTCGCCGCGGGGGAGGTGATCGGCGGCGTGCACGGGCGCAACCGCCTCGCGGGCTCGTCGCTGCTCGAGGCTGTCGTGTTTGGGCGCCTCGCAGGGGAGGGGGCGGCGAAAGCGTAATGAAATGGAAATGGAAATGGAAATGTCCTTGTCGTGTTGAATTTTCTGCTTGTTGTATTTCTAAAACTGAAGAATCGATTGCTATAACTGCGAATTCCTGAGTGGTGAGAGTTGGGTGAGAGAGAGAGTTGAGGAGAGAATATCATTTGTGCCAAGAAATATTTTGGGAAGAGCCGCCGGTCTATTTAGCGCCCATCTTGCGGATGATCATGAACAGCGTCTCGCCGCAGTACGGCTTCTCGCCCTCGCAGATCTTCCGTGTCATCTCCTTCAGCCCCTCCGCCGCCTTCTCGGAGAAATTTGCCGTGAGGACCCCGACCTCGAGTTCTTGGATTACGGGGTAACTGCGTTACACGGTAATAATAAGAAAAATAAGAGACCGCAGGGGATTGAATGATGGACAGATAGCACGCACACGGAGGTGAACGAGGAAAAGACCTCTTGGAGTATGTTGTGCTCGTCGAGCCGGGACGAGATGGACGCGAGCGCGAGGGCTTGGAGGTCTTCCAGCCCGAGCTGGGCGAGGCGAAAATTATTGAGCTCCGTGATAGATGGACGAGCGCGGACTTGCCTTGTCGGCGAGGCGATACATAGACTTGGGGGAACAGGTGGGGCTGTTTACGGTGGATCCATGGGGCCCTTCGGACTTGAGAGGGCGGAAGTTGACGCGTCGGGTGTAGAGGTAGTAAAGAAGCGCCTTCCAGCTAACAATGAAAGGATCAGTCTCGTGGTGTGTAGTTACTGAGATACCTACGTGGTGAAAGCGGTGTCTCTGAGCACGACGACCCGTCCGTGCGCGCGGACGGACCAGTGGGGGAAGCCTCGGGCGCCTTCGCCTTCGTCTCACCATCTGAAGACGAAGTGGCTTTCGCTGCTGGAGCCGCGGAGTCCTCCCCCTCCGATTCCAGGTCGCTGTCTGATTCGTATCCGTAGTCTTCAAAGTAGGACTCCTGCGGCGTGTGCTGGTCGAGATCGACGACGACGGACTCTGAAAATCCGTCTCCGGTTAACACTGCGGTCTACGATGTGAGACAGTCCACCACATAAGCTCAGCATACTCACACGCATCGAGATCGTCGGAAAACCCCCGCAACAGAGCGCTATTTGCGAACAAAGGCAGGGGATGAGTCACGCGTTCCGATCCCCTCCGGCTGAAGGCATAGAATTTCACGTCGACGAGCTCTTTCCCAGTGAGCGTCTCTTCCAAGGTGTGCTCCATCTGCGGCTCCAGTGGATGGGGCAGCGTGATCCCGAGGGCGGCCGGGAGCGTCACCGTGATCGAGATAGAGGGTGCAGATGCGTTACTGGGGTACACATACGCCCCGAGAGACGGTGTATCCGCCGTAGTTCGACTGGGCAGAGTGTACTGCACCGTCGCAGCAGGCTGAGGGACCGGGATGAGGTGCTCCACACGGGTGGCAAAAGTGAGAACCCCGTATTGTGCCGTTCTGATCAGGTAGGGGTCAAAGAAAAGCTGGACCTGGAACGAGTCGATGGTGTTCCCCGCGTCGTCGACAACGACCGCAGGCGCGGATTGCTGGTCCACCCGGAACGAAAAACGCCAGCCGAAGCCGCAGACAGCAGTGTATTGGACTCCAGCGCCCAGTGCTGTGGGCTTTTGAGTCGTGCCTGTGGATTCGTGGAGAGAAAGCTTGAAAATTGTCTTCACGCCGGTAGGTTCCCATTCTTCAGTGTACTTTTCCATGATGCGTCGGAAGCAAGACACGTAACAGCGGTCATCACCCGAATCATCGACGAGACTGATGCCGGTTCGCTGGTGGAGGTAGTTTGGATTTGGTTTATGCTGCGCGAAATAAATGATTTTTACACCAACTAATA
The DNA here is from genome assembly GCA_029378255.1 of Mycena rosella. Lineage (NCBI taxonomy): Eukaryota > Fungi > Basidiomycota > Agaricomycetes > Agaricales > Mycenaceae > Mycena > Mycena rosella. Next base: position 148,646 of record JARKIE010000129.1, read on the forward strand.
GACTTAAGGCTAGGTACCGACTACATGGTCACCCTCGCGGGGAACTTGTGTCCTTAAAGGGATGACCGGCAAGCCGATGCCGACCGCCGCCGATCGGTAGTCTCTTATAAACAGACGCTACAACAATTTTCGCTCAGTACCTCGCGTGTTGTATTCCCCACAGTGCACGCGTCGTATTCCCCGCGGCGCGTTCCCGCCACGCTTGGATGCTGGATTCTTTGCTGTGGTGTGCCCTCACCGTTGGTTGTCATTTTGTGGAGCGATGCCCTTCCAGTTACCGTCCAGCTCAATGCTCGAGTGCGCGGGCCGGCGTCCGTGGGCGCGTCGTATGAATTCGCCAGTACCTCGTGCGGGGAATCTACCCTTCACCTGTCTCGAGTTTCCTTATTGGCCGCAGGTTCGCGCGGCCCCACTATTTGCCACGAGGTTCTTTCCCCATCCGCACGCCGCTCACGGGCGCGTTCTCGCGCTTGGTCTGTAACCTCGGTTCCGTATTGCTCATCCGCGATGGAGCAAGACCTTACCTTGAATCGGCGTCAAGGCTGTCGTATGATCTCGCCCTATTGCCGCGTTCGCGGAACCCGAACGTTTACGACCGGACAATATCCTTGGCGCGTCATTGAACGGTGCGCGCGATTTGCGGTGCGCATTCTGAGCCACACAAGCCTACCCATTGACTTGAATACCTGGACTCGACTATGTGCAAGCGCGCGCTCCTCGATGGTCAGTTCTTGCATTCTGCCACATCGTGTCTACCGGTCCCGGAGCGGGCGGGAAACCAGAGTCCAATGTGCGTCGTTAATTCCTTCGTGCCTCACTTCGTGCTGTTTTACCCGCTCTTCAGCCTCCCGAATTGTGGGAATGACTTCGTCTATAGGTCGCACTCGCGGCGTCTCGTCGTTTTTTTTTTGTACACATCGACAACCCTCTCCCCCGTTTAACAATTCCCCTCATCAATTCTGCACACTTCGATTCATTTGGGTACCCAAATGAACGGCACATATGGGGAGCTTATGCTCGGGATGTTCCCTTCCCGCTCGACAGTTCGACTGTGCATTTCATGCGTAAGACCAGGGGGAAATTTTGTGATTCAAAAGCAGAACGCACTCGGGGCATCAGAATAAAGCTGTTCCCGCAATTTGACTCGAGCATTCAACCTAAAAGAAGGGGCGTGAGGACTCAGAATGTAGAATTCGACTACATGCATGTTCTACATCACGAGGAGCGAATTGAACGACACTGTTCTTTTATCAGCACATGAAATGGAAAACAGCTAACCTCCCGACTCACGTTTACTGAGAACGAGGTGCAGTATGAGAAAATCGAAATTCTGCGGCATCGCAAGCCACTGGAGGGTATGTTTAGTCCTGGCTTGATCCAGAGTAACACATTGAACGCACGAATGCAATGTTTATAACTGTGCCGGTGCTGAAGCACTGATATGAACATACATCGAGATGAGACGCTTTCGCGCGCGAACCTAGTTAATAGCCCGACACTGATGATGTACACGATGATCTTGTTTACGACGTCAGATGTTCTGGACAGCATAAAGGTGTGAATAACTCCGGTTTACTTCCCGGTTAGCAATCGACGTGCCTTCGTATACCACTGGTAACTCTCCCACTCTTTAGGTAATACACCATAGCACCAGTAATAACGAGGTCGCATGCGAGACTGCAGATAAGTTCGAATCTTCCTGCTACCTGAAACACAAATCAGTATTGATGCAGGGATATCGAGTAGGGAGACGGAAATATGTACCGCAAAACTTGGGGAGGTATGAACGACACTAGAATTCTTGACGACGATGGTGAGTATTGCCTGTCCTGTCGTTTGAACGTTTAGTCGGCAACAAGGAGTTGAAAGATTTAATTACCCAATCCACCGCCTGACGATAAAGGTCAGAAACCGGAAATAAGTATGTGCAATTGGCACACCGAATTGGCCGAAAGAAAGTGCCAACTGGGAAAAGCTCGTCGATGGATTAAATGCAGAGATAAACGAATGAAAGTACCACAAGTAGGGTGATGAATTTATTCTTGCCGCTCACTGGTCGTCTCTTGCGTTAGGCCGTGGGTTGCAGAAAACTGGAATTCAACCCACAAATCCACAATCTCGCCGCGTAGCCACTGTAAAAACAGTCAGGACAGAGATATAAAATCATCTGCGGGGGACAGTAGTACCATTGAACAATCCAGATGGTCATGTACTAAATCGTTTAGGATGTTGAAACCCCTTCGACATTGAGCCCACTCACAGCCAAAGACATGCTGACCTAAGATCCCTTCAGCATGCATAATCTGAAATACGAACGCACTTCACGAACGCCAAAGAGTCTGGTTGCAGGGCGTCGTGAGAAATTGGAGTGGGATGGTCGACGGATAGTTACCGGGGCACGATTGGTCCAAACAGGTCTACCAGAAACGAGTCGCCGATTGATTTCACAATGCAAACAGTGTGTGCCGTGTCAATAAGGCTGCGTGCAGTGTTTCAGAAGCTCTCGAAAGCGATATAACATGATATTTCCATACCACAAGAGTCCTATCTGTGGGATGAAAATGTATTTTGAGCCCGGTTTGCGACCCCGAATAAGAGATGCGTACCACACCCTTGACATAAATTGGGTCTTCCAGGAATGAGCGATAGTAATATGCTGCTTGCGCAACCCCAACGCCATAGAGTCTGGTTGGGTTATATACACTCAATAAAATAGACGTTGGACGGGAAAATATTCCCTACGGCAACGACATTGTAAAGCCTACAGCGGTGTATTTTAAGTTCGCAGCGGGCCCTGATGCACGGGATGAAATGGGACGGCTAACCAATCATAGCAGGCGAGGGGAACGCATCGATATATCCTGGGGGGTATGGAGACGCCATGAGCGAAGGAGGTGATGTGCATGAACAAACCGGTGTTCTTAAGCCAGCGGAACTGGATACCGTCCTATTCGGGCAGCGGTGTGTTTCCATGACAGGAAACGATCCCTCCCGTCATCTGATAATCATCACCAGAGTTATTTCGGCCTGGCATCTCTGCTGTCCCGCTTCCCTGGGTCGTTTCCCATGAGAACCGGAGCTATCGGGACAGCCGGTTCGCACACTGGTAGCATCTCCTAGTAGGCCTCCTCATTTCCATGAGCGACATATGTTCAAATCATGAAGGATGGACCCCGTTTACATAACTTACTCTTCGAGCGAAATCAAGACTTCAACGCATGAGGGTACATCAGTGGATAATGACCGTCCAGGAGTTCCAACGTTATTATTTGGGGAACGCGATTCTCGTTGGCAGTTGCACAGACATGATGCAGATGGAATCCAGAGCGGAAGAGCACCAAGATTCAAGCGAGATACTCCAGCAGTAGAGCCCGCGTCTCTCGGGGGCGCGTGGAATCACTCATCAGTAAAACTACAGATTCGTCTTTGGCATCTTACGTCTTTCGATGGTGTCTTTCGACATCTTTATCTTTCGTGGGCCATCTTAGGTCTTTGCAATGACATCTTTGCCGTCTTTTGTCTTTCGCAGTTCATCTTATGTCTTGCCAAGTTGGTCTTTGGAAATGCTCAAATTATTTAGTTGGATGGAACTTTTCATATGCACAAAACACTGGCATCAATAAACCAAGTGCAAAATTAAGCATTGGAAAGGCTCGCAGGAGTTCCGACCCCACTGGCATCAGTCACTTCATGACGCCAACAAGTTTCTTCACTGCGCGATGATATGCCTACGGCGCGGCTAGGAGCGGAGCTGAAACAAAACACAAAGGTGGGTGTGTGGGAAGTGTGGGGGAGGCCGTTCGGAGGGCCGTAGATCCAAATAATTTGGGAGGGCGCTTCAGCGAAAGCTTATGCGACTCGCACGCGGGGCTGTACGAGGACAGATAGGGGCGTGGGAACAAGCGGAGTGACGACGGGGGACACAGGGAGCGACGAGGGACACGGGGAGCGACGAGGGACTCGGATTAAGACAGAGGACACAAGAACGAGGGCGAGAGAAAAAGGCTAGAACAAGAACTTATTCAATTCTTATTCTGAACTCGAGAGGAAAAGCGGGGAAACCGTTCGTTCTTTTGCAGAGTACAGGCATTTATATTACAGAGTGTCCGATATTCAGTCCGATACAAGAAAATAAAGTACTCAGGAAATATTGCTAAAACCGCCCGATGATTAGTGAGCCAGGGTTGAAACAATGAACTGCGCGTGAATGTCGGTAAGCAACAATTTTGAACACAATTGAGGATGCCGCCCGAGTGCTCTGAGAGACAGAGGGAATTTTGTGCGGTGTCCGAGTAAGGAAAGTGCGAATCCACGATGTTAGAGATGGTTGCGACGGCGAGCGGGACAAAAGGTTGAACAAAAGCTTTGGGTTTCTCCGAGGTTTCCCACAGCACTGCCATTGATCGGATCAACGGATTCCGCGATCAGCGATGGACGCTGCGATGGGAATGAATTTTTCGATGCAACTGTTTTCAAGTCATTCAGATTGCGTCGATTAGTACAACGGTGCTGCACTCGCCGGATAACGAACACGCCACTCGAAATGCGCGAATCAGTTGATTTCGGACCAAGTCCGCCGAAGGTCCGTGCGCATCACGATTGCATCAACTGGTTGTGGCGCTTCGCGTTGTGAACAGAGACTAAACAAGGTAAGACTGCAAGTGCGTGAATAAATAAGAAGATAAATGAAAGGGTAAAGGTGAAGCTCACCTCAGAGTCAACATCTGAGGTGCATACAAAATATGTAGCCGTACTAGCAGTTACCCGTGCTTCGCTACGGTGTTAAAATCGGTCGAAAACAATCTAGGAGAGATCCCAAATTTCCTCGCGGCCTTGTGTACAGCAAATAATTGATTGCAGACAAGATTGTAGCTAGTGGTGGAGCTGAGGGGTATATTTGAGCATGCGACTTCTATAACTTTCTCGATATCTGTCGCTGAGGCTGATTAACTTCATGATCATATTCACGCTCAAGTGCTCTGTCCAGAGCTCGCGTTGGATCTTCACAGTGTGTGAGACAGTCTGTTGAAATGTCTCAGATGTGTGCCACGATGTGCCATGTGGTTCCGAATTTGAATAGCTCTCCGCTTGTTCAACTCTCCTTCGTAAAGTTTGGGCCTGAGAGCCAAAATTTCCATGAGTTGGTGTATGCAACTTGAACAACCCTTCAATGTTGGCGGCAAGTTCTCCTGCCACTGTGCCCGTTGAGCAACAGAGCGCCGGGGAGTGGTGGTTTTTTGAACCTTTGGACTGATGTCGGATGTCCGGGCTGAGTGGATAATTCAGAATTCTCTCTCCGCTTTCTTTGGCTGAGTGAACTGCGTTCAAATTCACTCTCAAGACTCAGGATAACAACAGACTGAATTAATCGAGCAATTAATGGAGCACAGAGAACTTCATAACCTGTATACCATTGCTGAAAATTTCAACTGCAACACCCGCGAGATTGATGCCTTCCTCAGTGATCGAAGCATGCTGAGATAACGTTAATGTCTTCGCAGGCTCGGATGATGCTAAAATGACCTTAATCTAGAATAGCTCCAGCCTTGTTTGAGAATTGGACTTCGGTAGGCTCAGCTGTAGTTTGTAATTTCCGGGACACCCCTTGCCAACTTTGTGTTAATTACTTCAGGCCTTGGGGGGACAATAACCAGGAGTCACCGAGACAGAGATCATTAAATAGCAGATGTTTCTGAACTATCCATTATTTTCGCCTTCCCGGCGTTCCCTGCTTTGCTATACATAACAGCCGGTGATAATCCTCGGATCCTAAAATCTGTTCTCGACGACTTGGCCTGTACCTGTCCCCACGTCTGGGATTGTTTATCCAAACTCCTTGTCCAATGCTTGATTCAGAGCCCCAGTTGGATTGGGTTGTCATGTCTGAATTCTGGAATCACTATAGCCCTGCGACTTCACTCACCGCAAACTGTGTCAACTCAAGTCGTCGTTGTGCTTCCTCTACCCTCCTCCGCAAAGTTTGTGCTCGAGATCATACATTCCCAGGTCCTTTTGTTTGCAGCAACCCTTCTATTTGCTTTGCAAGTTCCCGCCGGCGTCGTCCCCGCTGAGCAGCAGATCTATGTGGACTCACTAACTTGGGGCCATGGAGGATTTCTGGCTGTGATTGAGAATATTATAAATGAGGTGGAACAATGCACTCAGACTCTTACGTGTCCGTGATTCTCCTTTTCTCTTTGCCAGCACTTTTTTTGGCTCATTGAGCGTCGGTCAAATTCCTGCGCAGCCTAGACACCGTGGGTAATCAACACGGCAACGGTAGACGCACAGAGCGTACCTTTTCGGATATTCTCCGTGCATGTGTATCGAAATCGAAATTAATGGGTGCCTTGTCTTCAAATGTTCGCTGAGAACCGTTCAAAGTTGATCGTTGGCTGTCATGAAACTCAGGCTTTTACCTCGATTTGAAAGGGCTCCGGCCTCGTCTGTGAGACACTTTTGGGAAGGAGAGGTCGTAGTTGGGGCATATTGGTTGAGAGACGCAGTGCGAGCTCGAAAGATCATTAAAAATAGAAATTGAACACGGTGGTGGAGTATCTGTGGACCGTTCAACACCCGGGCGGAACTGTGCAGAAAATTACATCATTGGAGCTGCCGGGGTCTGCATGTTTGTTTAATTATCTTGTCTAGCCCACGTAGGGGTGTTCATTTCTTGTAGAGAGAGATCGGAGTTTGCACCGTGGGCATGTTGGTTCAGAGACGCAGCGCGAGGTCGAAAAGATCATTGAAATGTTGGAATGCGCACAGCAAGCCGAGTACAAACAGTACCACAAGGCTGAAATGCTGTGGCGGTTGAAACCGTGCAACGGTTGAAACAGTTTACAGTCAGCATGGATACGCATAGCATTTCCAGGGAACCATGGTTTCAGCTGGTCTGAAACCTATTGTTCCTCTTATTAGTTGGTACCTATTTACGCCATTGTTCTCGAGGTATAAAAGGCCTCGAGAACTTGCCAATAAATTATCATTTTATTCTTCTACCCCCCGGTTCACACCACCAATTTTCTACAGGTTATTGGCCCCCGCGCTTAAACCTCGAAACAACACTACAAATTCGCAAACTCTCACCTCACATCCATGTCTACAAACACATTCTCCTCGACCGCCAAACTTGGTGAATACTTCACCAAACTTCCTGCCTGCAAAGCCGATGGCACAAACTGGGTCTTCTTCCGTGATCGCTTCCTGTTCGTGCTGGACGCAGCGGGTCTTAGCGATCATTTCGACCCCATCGCTGCTGCACCGGTAGCCCCAAACATTGTCGATGTTGCGGCACCAACAGCAGCAGAAGTCAAAGCCAACGACAGCCACTTGGCCCGACGGCGGATCTGGAAGTCAGAGCAGGCCATCATCAAGCAGGGCCTGGCTTCGGTCATCCCAGATGCGCTTTTCTTGAAGGCCAAGGGGGCGGATATGGCGAAGGAGATGTGGGAGAAGGTGAAAGATGAATATGAGAAGAAATCGAAAATGGTCACAGTCGATCTGCGGCGGAAGCTTCAGGATGAGCAATGCGCAGACAGTGGAGACGTGAAGGGTCATCTCGACAAGTTACGGACAATAAGGGCGGACTTGATAGCAATGAGTGCCGACCCAGGAGATGACAATTTTGTTGCAATCGTACTCGGTTCACTCCCCTCGACCTATGAAACATACCTATTGGCGCTCATGGGTGCCGCCACGCTTCTTGGCAAAACACTCAATCCCGACACGGTCCTACAGGGCATCAGCGATGAAGCCGACCGTAAATCGGCCAGGCTCACAGAAAAGGGCGGGAAAGAGGCCGCGTTCTACGGGAACAGCAGCAAGTTTAAGCTGAAGAAGACGATGGAATGCTATAATTGCCACAAGAAGGGGCATATGGCAAAGGATTGTTGGGCTAAAGGAGGAGGGAAGGAAGGCCAAAACCCTCACTGCAAGGGACACGGCAAAGCCAACGCTGCAAAAGCGGGCAAAGAGTTGGATGCTGCATGGATGGCAGCATCATTCAAGCTGGAGGACTATATTGAGTTTGATGAACTGGATGAGGAGGAGTTGGCCGATGAATTTTCGGACTTACCACCATTAATGGACACACCGGACAGCGATGATGAAGCTGACGGCTTTGAAAAGGATGAGAAAAATGATGAACACTCGGTGAAGACATCACTCACCTCAGAAGCCGTATTCACCGCCGCCACTCCCGAAGATGGCATCGAAATCTACGATTCGGGCGCCTCAGTTCACATGACACCCTTGCGGCATCGTTTAACGAATTATCGGGCTATTAAGCCACGAGGAATCATTGCAGCCAATAATCAGAGGCTCAACGCTGTTGGAATAGGGGATATGAATGTTGAAGTGCCAAATGGGGCGAACAGGTTCACGAAAGTCCTCGCGAAGGACTCTTGTACGTACCAAAACTCGGTCCCACCCTATATCCATCGGCCGCATCGCGCAAGCTGGCTGCGCAGTCCAGTTTCACAACAAGGAGTGCCGTATATTCAATGGGAGACATCAACAGATTGGCACCATCCCTCTTGTTCACGGACTCTACACCGTTCGGGTTTCTAATCCATCACCGCCCAACGTGAATGTAGCCTCGGACGCACCTATAATTGCGACGCCCGAAGAGCTGCATAGTTTGATGGGACACCTTCCTGTTGACGCAGCAAAGAAGCTGGTCAAAAATGAGTTGGTGGAAGGAATTGAACTCGATGAGACAGGTCCTACCTCGATGGACGACTGCAAATCATGCCTGCATGGCAGGATGACTCGCAAGGCAATTTCAAAGGCGACAGAGCGCGCTGCAACCGGCAATGTTGGTGATGAAGTCCACACGGATGTGTGGGGTCCCTCCACCGTTGAAACACTTCAGCACAAGAAGTATTACGTCTCTTACACAGACGAAGCTTCGCGCTACACCATCTTGATCTTGCTGCACTCGAAGGACGAGACATTCAAGTCATTTCAGGATGTTGATGCTTGATGGGAAACTGAACATGGAATCAGAAGCAAAATTCTGCACTCAGACAACGGGGCAAGTACAAAGCCATGCGTTCGATAAATACCTTGCAAAGAGGGGAATTCAACGCCGCCTCACCGTTCATCACACCCCCGAGCACAACGGAGTTGCCGAGAGACTCAATCGCACACTTTTGAAAAAAGTGCACGCAATGTTGCACGTCGCAGGATTACCAACAAATCTATGGGGCGAAGCGTTAAAGCACGCGGTTTGGTTAAAGAATAGGACGTCTACCAAGGCGTTGGGTGGTAGTACGCCTTACGAGGCATTCCACAAGTCGAAACCGAACCTGCATAAAATCCACGAATGGGGCTGTGAAGTTTCGGTTCACGTCGCCGACGCGTCAAAGTTGGATGGACGGGCCCGAGATGGCAGATCCAATTGTGTCACGCGACATTTCAAGCGCAATTGACCCGAGGAACATCGTAGAAGGCACTCAGACACGACGCGCTGCTCACCTTGCGGACGCCAAAGAGGATGATCTGCATCTGAATAAGGTTGGAATGGCATATGCTTACCTTGGAATGGGAGGCCTGTCGGACTCACCTACATTTGAAGAAGCTATAAAGCGGGAGGATTGGCCGCTCTTCAAGGCCGCAATGAACATCGAGATGGAACAATGAAAAGGACTGGCACATTCGGCAATGGACTCGTTGCCAGACCGAACAGCCGGAATGTCATTGGATCTAAATGGGCGCTTCGGATCAAGCGCAAAGCAGACGGGGTGATCGACAAATACAAGGCTCGTCTCGTCGCACAAGGCTTCACGCAGACCCAAGGCGTGGACTACTTCGAGACCTTTTCACCCACTGCCAGATTATCCTCTTTACGCACCATTCTATCCATCGCAACCCGATTTAATTGGGACATCAAAGTCTTCGACTACTCCGCGGCATTTCTCAACGGCGAATTTGTTCCCGACGAGGAGATATATATGGAGCAGGCTCTTCACTACTCGAACGGGAATTCTCAGGAAGTCATTCGCTTTCAATGGACAATCTACGGATTGAAACAATCCAGTCGCAAGTGGTACGAGAAGCTTACTTCAGCTCTTGCTGCACTCGACATCTATCCACTCCATTCCGACCACACTGTCTACCGCCGGATTCGAGGCAACAATATAGTGCTTCTCGCCATCCACATAGACGACAGCACCATCACCGGGAACTCACCCGCATTGATTGATGAAATCCAGGACGAGATATCATGAATATTCAATATCACGATGCTGGGACCAATAAGTTGGCTTCTTGGAATGGAGGTCAATCGTAATCGCGACAAGGGCACGCTGGGGTTGTCCCAAACGACTTACATTGACTCCCTCTTACGGAAATTCAACATGATTGATTGCAAATCAATCTCGGTACCCCTCGATCCCACGGTTCAACTCAGTCGCGAACAATGTCCCGCAACTCCGATGGCTCTCGCAGAGATGAAGGGGATACCTTACCGCGAGCTTATCGGTGGACTTGTCTGGCTTGCGACGGTGACTTGACCAGACTTGGCATTTACAGTCTGTGTCTTATCCCGCTTTATCAACAACCCAGGACTTCCCCATTGGAACGCTGCAAAACGGGTGCTTCAGTATTTAAAAGGCACACGGACGCATGCGCTCACATATCACACATCGGACTCCACACTCGGCCTCGATATTTCACTGATCCCGACGGGATGTCACTCGAGAACTGAAAAGCCGTTTCTGGCTACGCTTTCATTCTGAATGGCGCCGCAGTCTCTTGGTCGTCCAAACAGCAGGAAATTGTTTTGCTGTCCACGACAGAGGCCGAATACGTCGCCATCACCTACGCAGCGAAGGAAGTGATCTGGTTTTGCTACTTAATGGCCGAACTCTTTGGACCAATCACTTTCCCCTTCCTCATCTACAACGATAATCAATCCGCCATTTCCCTCGCACATGCCGAACTTGGCCAATTTCACGCTCGCACCAAACACATTGACATCCGCTATCACTTTATTCGCGCGAAGATCAAGGAGGGATCTCTCGAAGGTGTCTATTGTCCAACCACGGAGATGACCGCCAATGTGCTCACCAAAGCTCTTGCCACTTTCAAGTTCAAACCGCTCGTTGAAGCACTTGGATTAATTTCGGCTTGAGGGGGAGTGTTGGAATGTGCACAGCAAGCCGAGTTCAAACAGTACAACAAGGCTGAAATGCTGTGGCGGTTGAAACCGTGCAACGGTTGAAACAGTTTACAGTCAGCATGGATACGCATAGCATTTCCAGGGAACCATGGTTTCAGCTGGTCTGAAACCTATTGTTCCTCTTATTAGTTGGTACCTATTTACGCCATTGTTCTCGAGGTATAAAAGGCCTCGAGAACTTGCCAATAAATTATCATTTTATTCTTCTACCCCCCCGGTTCACACCACCAATTTTCTACATGAAACAGTTAAGAATACAAAGTGAACAATGTGGTGGAGTACCTGTGGAGCTTTCAACATCTGGGTGGAGCCGTGGAGAAGATGACATCATTTGAAGCCTCTGGGGCCAGTACGAATGTATGTTTGTCTAGTTATCTTGTCTGGCCCACACAGGGAGTCCTCATTTCTTATATAGATAAATACTAACTAGAGGCTGTATCAAGGCTATATTCCTGGTTCCGGTTTACCGGTTCCAGGTCTCAGATCAGTAAAGAGCTTATCTGTCTGTCCTTTTACGACTTATGTCCGTCTAGGTGGATCAATCGGTATCCCCGTGCACATCTGATCCCGCTGACAAACGATATGTCTTGCCCGAACCCATGCTGCTCGTAAACACAACCCCCGACCGGCGCCGCAAGTTCCTCCACCATTGAACTTGGTTTCTGACGGCTTCATTTACATGTTAAGCCAGCCGGGGCAGGCACAACTTCTCAGCGCGCAGGAATGGAGAGACATACTGGAGGGGCTCATGATGCAGCACAGTGCGCCCGACTCCAGAACGTACAGGTGCAGCACAGGGCTCGAGGACCACATCCACCCGGTGTTGCAAGCATCCAATGTCTCGAGTCTCAAGGGCTTCCCCGTCCCCCTCGAGTCCCTGCCTGAGTTCAGTCTCGAGCAGACTCGAGAGATTGTTTGGCAAGTTGCCGAAACCAACTTTCGTTTTGAATTTGCTTCTCTAGATAGACCGGTCTCTCAAAGAAAAATCAATTGGACGATGTCAAGGGTTGCCTCACCAGCCATATGTTGTTGGGGGTGCCATTGGAGACGAGCAAACACGGTTGGGCGGCGACAGCGATGGAAGAGCGCGCGGTTGCTATGTCATGAGGGTAGCCAATCTGATGCTCAATTGGACAACGAAGTCTGTTGCATAAAAAAACACCGATAATGGGCCTTATCGGATAATCCCGGCATCCATTGGTTGGACAAGGGCGGTGAGATTCGGGCTGAAATTTTCAACCCGAATGTTTGTGAGATCCGCTGGTGGCTCATGACCCTTGAAATTGTCCTGGAGGGGAAGAATTGGATGACCAGCCCTGTACATGTCCCTGTCAACATTGCACAGCCATTCTTGGTAAAGGAGTGTGGTCATCCATGCAGTGGCGTTGTTGCGATACAAAAAGCCCAATTGGGGTCCGTATTTTTTGTTGAATGCACGGGGACGTTCGGCTTTACCAATGATGAACGGGGGTAATTTCTCGGATCCGTCCGCATTTGTTGTGAGGGCGTACATGATGCATTTCTTGACGCCCTTGACACCGGACATCTGTCGGTCCATAAGCCCGCGGTCCGGAGGCATCCTGCTAAAGAATCAGACCCAGCATTTAAAGAAGAAAACACGACTGACACCCAGAAAAGGCCGGTTTCATCCATGTTAAAAATGACATACAAGGCATACCCTTCGTGAAAAATAAGCTCTTGAATGTGCTTCCTGTCTGCAGTGATATCCACGGGATTGGCTGAGTCAGCTTCCCCATGGCATTTGAGCTCCTTCAATCCACACTGCTTTTTTAAAGAAGCCAGCCATCCATCATTCAATGCGAGCCGCTCATCCTCAGGTACACCTGCCAAATCTGCAAAACACCGCCCTTTCTCGCGGATGATTTCGCCGGTCAGATGGACGCGGTCACGCATCGCCTTGGCAATCCAAAGCTCGAGCATGTCATCAACCTCGGGCTGTTCCACCTGCTTTACACGTTTCGTGTTTCCGCGGGCTTCCCATGCTGCTGTGCCTCAGCCCACTGCTCCCACCACTTTCGTTCATCCTTCAACCAGGAGACAAGGGGAGGAGGAGGAGGAGGTATATTATACTGACACGGTCCCACAATTGGAACAGCCAGTCTACTACGTAGGACATGATAACCTATGCAGGCTAAAAGCTACCTGTCCTATACATAGAACCCGCGCACTAAGAGGGGGGCGGAAAGTTTAGGTGCTCCAATGATATCCCTGGCCTGGCTCGGACAAGAGCAGGCAGGTTGCCGATTAAAACCTGGTGGGTGGCCCACTCTGATTCCTCAGAATGGGCACTAAATCCCCAGCAGCCAGTATTCATCCAACCACTTTCAAGTCAACAGTCCCTCCGGGCACAAATGCTGCAGTAACTACGAAAGAAAAAGGAAAGAGGATAAAAGATATATGTAAGGAAAGCGAAGAGGGAAACAAATAAAAATCTGAAAATCTCATGTGTCCCTGATTGGCCGGCCAATGACTACATCTCAGTGATCTCATGGATTTGGGGGGATATAAAGTGCTGGGTTAATGACCAGCATGGGTTCACTGTAAAAAACCTCGAAGACATCATAAGCGAGTTTCCCAAGAAGCCCAATGACTTTCTCTTTGACAAGGAGATCCTTGAAGAAAAGACCCGAGTCCGAGTAGACTCCATGAAGCTCTGGATGAGTTTTAAACAATTTCTCAAAGAAAGCATTTCTGATTTCAACAAGTAGGCTCTGCTTGCACACAAACATCGCGTGGACGGCATCTTCCAGGTGGTCTTTGCAAAAGTGGCACAGCTGCCACTTTTTTGGCACTTGTGGTTTGTAGCGCTCGCTCCACCGCATCCGTTCCATTGCCAGCGTATGGCCTGACAGCACAGCATGAGTCAATGCGACTCTGTGCTTGTTGTTCCGAACACGTAGATACATTCGAAAAGCCAGCACCCTATGCACCCATTTGCCATCTTCCATGACCACTCGGTCTGGGAGAAGATCTCGTGTTCTGGAGTAAGCACTGAGCTCCGCTTGTATGCAGGCTTCCATGGAATGTGTAACATCTGCGATTAGGCCATCAATTATCTTCACTTCCACTGCCGTGTTCGATGTCACTTTCCAGTACACCGGGATTGGGAGGTCAGACAGAACTATCACAATATCATTGACCCAGGATAACTTGAACTGACGGGCAAGATCCAATGAGTCAAGTAGCCCATCCTGTTGCTTGATGCGTAGGTTGGGATAAAGGGGGCAAAATGCTTGGCAGTTTTGCTTTGGCTTGGCTTGGCTTGGTTGTGATGCCAGTCGAGAATTTCGATTCGCTGGGCCAAAGTTGTGTACTCTTTCTTTGTAAAGACAGCTGCTGTAGTGGTGGCAGCCTTCTTGCCAGTCCTGACGAATTCTTTGCGCTCCTGGGGCCCTACTCGGAAAGAAATGCTCAATCCAGAGATGGTGATCTCGCAAAAATATGGACGCACTTTTACGTTTGGCCGAGGTTCCCAGCTTCTCTCCGATGTCCCCGGCAAGTTCCTTCAGCTTCACGACCAATCCCTTCTCCTTTGAGTCGAGATGCGAGAGCCCGCGCTCGTAATCAGAAGTATTCTCAAGCTTGTCGATCACAGCATCTTCATCGACTTGATTCGCATCATTATCGAGCCAAGCGGCATCGGCATCTGTGATGGACTACTCATTTTAAGGCGCGCCAGAAGGCTGTCCCGGCATTTTTTGACAGTGTCCTTGAGGACTGAGAGACCCTTTTTGAGGATCGCGAGGGATAGATGAGGAGCCATGATGAAATTTCTAGCGGACGGCGTACAAAACCGTGTTAAATAAACATGTACAACTCGAATAAATAGGGGTGAATTATGGGTTCTGAGCTCGAAAAGGTATGGGTTATGGGGTACATAGAGTTATGGGTTTTTGGGACATTTTTAGGGGGAACCAAGTCGGTGGATGCCAAAATTATGGGATTATACAGATATGGTTATGCCTACCATGGGTTATGACAGCTTCGACTGTATTGCTGCAAATCTGCTGTTACAGGAGATGGGATTGGCGCTGGGATCGCAGAGGCGCTTGATTTTCTTTCCAGAAAACAGCAGATACGGTGTATCAAGTAGCTTGTCCTGATTTTGCTTCTTAATCTCGTGTAGTCGTGCTCGGCCTCGATGTGCCTCGGGGTACGATGGTCGTGGTGGCAAGGGTGCAGAATCGGCATTGTTCCCGAATCATTTGGTATATCTGCAGTCACCTTCTCTATGTGAGGGGCTGAGTTGCGAAGGGAAGCATGGGCGGCGGTACTTGATTATCTGGAGCGGTACAGCGCGGTAGTTCCGACCCTTTTATGGGCCAATTCCTTCATTGTCTTGAACTGTTCCGTGACTTTATCTTTTTTTGAAGTGGATAAAGGGAATGGGAGCAGTTCGATATTGAATCCGACTGATTATGGCCTTGGGTATGTCACCATTTGCACATTTCCAACCACAGGCATCGTTCATGTACGAATAATACTTGATGAATCGAATTGCGTAGTCAGATCGGGTCGACACAATCAAGCTCTTCGTTCGTGATGCTGTTTGAACAGCCAGCAAGAGAGCTACGAGATCTGCGCGAACATTATTCTGGTTTCCCCACACTCGCACTGATTGATTGAGACGAGAGTTAGGACCAAAATAAAGCTGCTGCGCCAGCGGAGGCAGTGTGTTTCCCGGTATTTTTGCAAACATCACAGATCGTCACAGTTACTGGATGAGTATCGAACAAGACTGCACAGAAGAGCGCTAGAGCTTTTGTAGACTCGTCCCTTTCCAGCTTCAAGTGTCTTGATCAGAAGCCTATCGAGCTCGGTCTCCACGGGGAGAACTACCGCCTCATGCTTTCGTTTTCTACTTGGCATCGCAGAGGGGCCCAGCGTCGTAGGATCAACTTCTAGCTGTAGAACTAGCGCGGTATGATCATATCCTTTTACGCGAGGTTCAACTCGGAAGGATTTAACCTTTGGAAAAAGGCTTCGAGAGCATAAAACATAGTCGATAACTGTTGAACGAGAGCCTTGAAACGAGGTGCATTCGCCGCTGGCGGGACCAAAGCAGGTTGTTCCACTGACAAACACCAGGTCGTAATCTGTGCAACGGCGAAATAGGAATTTTCCCCGCGGAGAAGCAGGGTTTCCATCCTTGGATATGCGGGGAGGGTCGTGGACTGATGGAGTGTTGGATCCAGTCAGAGCATTGAGATCACCAAATAGCAGAACCTGAAAAGCCACCAGCATATGCAATCGCAAGAGAAGATGCAAGGGCGAGACAAGGATCAGATTCGAGGTCGCCAACCCAGTTGGTGCTCTCCGGCAGCAGATAAACATTGTAGATTACAACATTTCCCGTTTGGTGCACCATGAATCCGGTCCAGATAGGTCTTCGCGTAGCTTGGATGGAACACGAGGTGTTCACGACGGAAGCGACCCCTCCCCAGGACTTGGCAAAGTTTTTCTTGGGGCGGCGGGTGCGAGAAAGAATGGAGTATCCCGGTGGGAGTCTCACCGTATCGTGTTGTTGAGGGCGCAGATGAGTTTCTGATGGAAGTCAAAATCGTACATTGTCACTTCTTTTTGTGTCTCAGGGCAGCTCATTCGGAGAAGAAAAGACCCATCTGTATTCCAGCTTCTGATATTTATCAACGGCATGGGATCGAGAGAGTCGCGATGGGAAAATCAATAACTTAAGAGTATTTAACGGGATGACCGCAGAGACAGTAGTAAAGAAAATGGAGGTGGAGGTGGGTGAGGGATTAACTAAAGGGCTAGAGATCGTAGAGATCGTCGTGGGAGTAGTGAAAAGTAGAGGTGCAGCATGGGCGGGGAAGGGAAGTGGTGAAGACGATGGATAAATGTAATTCATTAAAAGAAGGAATGGCATGAGCTGCCGTTACACATTTGGGGACGCGAATACGGACTCATACGGTACGACACGGGAGGTATTGAAAGCGTTGATGAACCACAACGCAATGTCGGCGCTCTCGAAGCACGCGATCACCGTGTTGTTGTCCGGCCCGCGACGTGCCCGATAGTAGTTGCGCATGATGCTGCGTGCGGCAGGCAGAACCGTCTTGATCACAGTGGAGGACTCGCCCGTAAATTTCCTACCTCAATGGACCGGTCCTAGATGCGCCTCTTTGCTACGATCGAAAGGGGGAGAGCTGGGGGAGGATTTGCGACCGCCGTGACGACGGAGACAGGTGCGGCCGGCGGAGGCGGGGCAGGGTAAGGACGGGGCGGGAGCAGCTGTAGTGAGAACAGGGGCAGGTGCGGGCGCGGGCACAGCGAGGACGGGGGCGGGGGCAGGTGCAGCGAGGAAGGGGGTGTGCGCAGCCAGGATTGGGGGAGGCGCGGGCGCGGCGAGAACGGCTGCGGGGGCAACGGGGGCGGGTGCAGGCACGGTGAGGGGAGCAGGAATTGGCGCAACGAAGACATGGGGGGCGACGGCAGCGGTTGGCGGGGCCTGCGCAGTGGCACTGGGCTCGAGGCGAGGCCGAACGACGCGGGCTTGATCGTCGTCGCTCGGGGACAGACTACGCTTCGAGGTGAGGTCGCGCAGAAGCGACTCATGCGCCCGTCCATCGAGGTCGCGGAAGGCGCCACAAGCGCAACAGGAGGGAACGCAGCAGGCGGCTGGACAGCGGGCCTGTAATCGGGGCACCTGGGTACGGCGGAGGGGCAGCGACGGGGGCGATGATGGGGACAGCCGCCATCGGGGCTGCGACGGGAGCAAAGGCGGGGGCACTACCACCACGCGACAACAGCGTCTGGACCGCGTTGAAAACCGAGTCCAATTGCGCCGAGGTACGGACGGAAAATAATTGAACCCACCTGCGTTTCTTTCCCACCCCGTCACCGCTCGATGCGCTAATGGCACAGCCGCCCGGAATCAGCCGAACCTGGCTTGTCTCTTCTCTATGATGCCTTGCACTCGACTGCCCGCGGCCCGACCGTTGGTGCCGCACACTCATCCCGCTCTGGCAAAGAGTGAGGCACGAACCACACTCTCGAGACCACTTCCGTTGGAATGGGTCGCAATGATGCTCCTGGTCAGATGACGACGCCTTCGAAGGAGGTAATAAGAATCCAGCGTCCACGAGTTCAGGCTAGCTGTGCTTCGCAAACCCTTGAGGTCACCCGATTCTCCGCCTATAAAGACCTGGTCTTCCAAAGAACGTCCTCGAAACGCACCATGCTCACCTCGCACAATTTCGCGTTCTTGCTCCTCTTGCTTACCTCCTCTCTGGCTGCATTCACGCCAGGGGGCCCTACCGTCCAACTCGACAGCGCAACGTTCACTGGCGTCGCGAATGGGACTCTGAACAAGTTCCTTGGTATCCCATATGTCAAACCTCCGTGCGCTTTCCCTCCGCTATGACTCAATAAACGATTTAACTCCTCTCCTCAGGGTCGGACCTTTACGTCTCCACTTACCTCAGCCAATTCCACGATACACCAAAAACTTTGCCGCCACAGCCTACGGACCCATCTGTCCCCAGCAGGCACAAACGCTCGTCCTCCCGGATGACGTCCCCGAAATAGTACGAGAGGAGTTCGCGGGTATTGGTGGCCCTGCGCCGTTACCGTCGTCGGAAGACTGTGAGTGGTGGACTTATATAATTGAAAGTGCAGAAGAAGATGAAGGTGGACAGGTTGACTGTGAACGTCATCGCCCCTGCAAGCGCAACTCCACATTCCAAGTTGCCTGTGGTTGTGGTATGTTTGCCCTTGGATTTCAGCTCCCAATTCGTTAGCGCTAACGACTTCAACAGTGGATATACGGAGGTCTGTGTAACATTTCTTTCCCGGTCCAGTTGATAAGTGCTCTTTTCGTGTGTGACAAGGCGGCTTTGAAACCGGCTTTCCTGCCTCGTACATGCGCTCTACTTTGTTCACAGGACTCTCTGCTCATGTTCACTCGAAGCACCGATGGTTCGATTCTCGTCAATCAGAGCATCGCCCTTGGTTCTCCCATCGTCTACGTAAGTTTGAACTACCGGTGAGCCCGAAGCCAGTCCAAGCATGGGTTAGAAGTTGATTCACATCTACCTCGAGGCTGAATGGTATGTTCGTTTATGACCAACAATGCGAGAGATATCTCATGCCTTGGTAGTCTTTGGCTTCTTGGCCAGTAAGGAAGTTCGGGACGCTGGTATCGGTAACCTCGGGTTGCATGATCGTAAGTGCAGTACATTCCGTTGCATGCATCTTTTGACGCACACAACGGACAGAGCGCCAAGCATTGAGATGGGTTCAGCAATACATAACCCAATTCGGTGGTGAACCGTCTAAAGTCACTCTGTAAGCGTGTAATTCCCGTCTTTACCTCCACTCGCTAACAAGTCCGACGCAGCTGGGGCGAAAGTGCCGGTGCCATCTCCACATCACTCCAGATGGTAACGAATGGCGGTAACAACGAAGGCCTCTTCCGTGCCGCTATCATGGACTCCGGCGCGCCTTTATGGCTTGGCGACATCACCCACGGTCAACAGTACTATGACCAGATCGTCAAAGATGTGGGTTGTGAGCGCTCCCGGGACACGCTCGATTGTCTGCGGAATGTGCCTTTCGAGGCCCTGATGAGTGCCACCAATAGCACACCGAATCTGTTCGTGTATCAGGTGTGTGTTTATCTATGCCGATTGAAATCAACTCAAGTATGACCTCATACCAGGCCTTGGCAGAAGCCTGGATCCCTCGCGTCGATGGCGACTTCCTGAAGGATGATCCACAGCGACTCTTTATGCGGGGTTCCGTGGCCAACATACCTATGATCAACGGCGTCAACGACGATGAAGGCACACTCTTCTCGGCCTCGACGCTCAACATAACGTGAGCCGCTGCCTGACCTACTTAAGCTCCATGATGCCAATGAAACCCAGAACCCCCGATGAGCTGACGCTCTATCTCAAAACATACTACGTCCCCGGTGCCTTCATCGCTGAAATCGACCACGTCCTGTCGTTCTACCCGAGCGACCCTGCCGCCGGTTCTCCATTCAACACGTCTGACGAGAACGCCCTCACACCGCAATTCAAACGCATTGCAGCAGTTTTGGGGGATCTTGCATTCCAGGGCCCGCATCGGCTCTTCCTTCAGACGCGCTCCGACTTGCAACCCACCTGGTCGTACTGTGCGTGTTGCCGATATCATGGTATTGTTCACGTACTTACAGATACGCGGCAGTGTACAAGCGTGGCAAGGCGACACCCTTCCTCGGCGCAGTAAGCTTGTTACGCTCCAAACTCTGTTCAGCTATCTAAATAGAGTCTACAGTTCCACAGTATCGAGCTCGACAACGCTTACGGCGGCGGCGATCTCGGCGCCTTCTTCATCCGCTTCGTCGCTACGCTTGATCCCTCCGAACCCAACGCCGCTGTCAAATGGCCCAGGTACACCACGAAATCGCCCGACATGCTCACCTTCCTCGATAGTGCTGTCCCGCTTGCGGTTACGCAGGACGATTATCGCGTCGAGGCGATTCAGGCTATGATTGAGTTGTTGCTCAAGCATCCGTACTGATTAAAATACAAGGGATGTACTGTGGGCATTCGTGCGCATCGGGAATGGCATTACCGTGCAAAGAACAAGGGCTACTGGCTGAAAGTGGGCATCCCGGCTTGTCGCTGTAGGTCTGGCACCCGGCAATGGCGCGGACCAAGGATTCCGACAGTTGCGCTCACAAGGCGCTGCATGCACCCGCCATGTGATGAACGGCTCTTCTTGATTTGGGTTGGATTCGAAGCGTTCCGTGCGAGAAACTGAGAAGATTGAACATGCCCATGCAGTAAGCTGACGCAGCCGAGCTCCCATCTTTCCCCCATACCAGATGCATCCCCACCTACAAGCGAACCGAATTCGAACAACGGTGTGCCCAATGCCAATGGAGTCAACGTCGCTCAAGGTCGCCCCACAAAGACTGCCGATGGTGATTCAGGACCCAGGACGAGAGTTACATTCAGCAGTCACGACTGGAGAGTTGATTATGAATAATCTCGATACCCAGATTCATCCGTGCCCTCCATGCATGTTTTTCAGACCTATTCAAAAAGAATGAAGAGCAACTGGACAAGTGTGTTCCTCAGGCTCACATCCTCATTATATGCAGCTGATCAAGAAATACGAAGGCTTCAGAATGCTGTGAAGGCACTCCATCCAAAAGCGCCTGCGACCGATAAGAAAACGAATTTTTGGAAGGTTTACAAGACCCTCATAGATGAGCATGATAGAGAGTTTCTCCAGGTTAGTACCCGTACGTTTCTCACTGGGGCTACTAGTAATCCTTCTCTTCCGCGTGCAGGTAGGTAGGTAGGTAGGTAGGTAGAATTACACGGCACGGTCCCGCTGAGGAACGTCGGGGCCCAGGAATTATCGAAATTTACAGGCACTATGTAAATTGTTGTCCCTGGACTTCTCCATATCCCCATAGCCGAGCTCACGGACGCAATCTCACGACTCGCCATGGTAGAACTAAAGGAAACATGGAAAAATGGTTAGTGGAAAATGAGAACCTCGAAACAAACTCGAAACTGGGACAGCTCAGATCTTTCAGGTTGGAGAACATCATACATGCATTGATACCCAGTGCTCTTTTAGGCTGGCCTTCAAACCTCCGATTCGGTCAGTTGCGCCATAAGATTTGCAGGTGTTGGGGCATAGTGGAATATTCGTCCAGTTAAAAGACTCAAGCCAGAAATATGGAACAGATCTTGACACATCTCTTATTTTCGTGCGTTACGCTGCCCCACACCCCCTTTGTCGCATTATTTCGGCTGCTAATTCATTTTAGGCAGGTCTTTTCTCTGCCGTCAGCTCGGCCTTCATCATCCAGATTCAGCCGGAATTCCAATCACCCAAAATGCTCCCGGGCATCGTTGTCGTCGCTCAATCCCTGCTCTATGTCAGCTTGTGTCGACACTACTAACTGCGCTTCTCGCGGTGCTCGGGAGGCAGCGGCTGATGTACTATTCAGCCGCTGGCGAGCGAGGAACCCTCGAAGCGCGCGGGCTTGAGCGGCAGCGCAAGTTTGGTGCCCTGCGAAAATAGAAATTTGACATGGTACTACAGATGTTCCCGCTCCGGTTGAAGTTTGGACTGCCTCTTTTTGCGGCGGGACTGTCCGTGTATCTATGGACAGTTCACTTGGCGCTCACAATCATCCTTATATCCTTCACTTCATTGGGATTTGCAGCATACATTACCTTGCTTCTCGAGTCTGCCATGGTCCATGGAAGGCCAGGCCTTCCCGGGAGGATATACAAGACGCGGCGCACACACCTGATTGGGAATGGCAGCACATAAAATTATGCGCGGCACATGTGCCGCCCTTGATGCAAGAGTGCCGCCTTTGACCTGTTGCCCATTAGGGACCGCGTACGATTGACCGCATGTAGCATAGCACGAGGCGCGTCAAAATGGCGCGGCCAGGGAATTTGAGTAGAAACACACCGACGAATGGCGGGGCAGGGATTACGAGGGACGATCGCTAGGTGGCTAGGTCCTAACCCGGCGAGATTCATAAGAGCACAGTTCTCGGCGGTAGAAATGAGGAATTGGCCACGTTTGGGGCATTCATTAGGGTGTTTCATAATTGGATTTTCGGGCCCAACTCGTGCCTCAACTCCGACCCCAACTTGACCTCAACTCGGGCCAAGTTGGGGCACAGGTTGGGGCCTCAATTGTGAACCACCTGAGCAGATGTTTTCTCGGAGTTGAGGCAGAGTTGAGGTTTGGGGATCAGATCTTGTGCTACAAGCGAAGTTGGGGCTCGAGTTGGGGCAGAAGTTGGGGCAAAGTTGGATGTCAAGTCGAGGTCATACCCTCGATTTGACATCCAACTTCGATTTTCGTGCCCCAACTCCGACCCCAACCTGCCCCCAGTTGGGGTCGGAGTTGAGGCATGAGTTGGGTCCCAAAATTCAATTATGAAACACCCTATTTGTTTCAGCCATACTTCATTTTGGAATAAGGGTATGCAGAACTGGGAGTCAAAAAAGAAGAGAAGACCACTAACCTAGACCAAGTCGGCGCGCATCCAGTACGCAGACGTAGGAGCGGGAAGTGGTGACAAAGATCCAAGAAGGCGACCGGACCGAGCGCCGATCGATGACTCTGGCAAACAGAGACACATACGGTCCACCACGACAGGCGCATCCGCGCCGACTAGCAGCAGACACCCGCCTCTAAGTGTCTCTATCTTTCTTTCGTACTCTATCTACGCCTTCGTCGTACACGACGTACTTCCACTCTTTTACCTTCTCTCACGTCGACGTCCCTCTTCTTATCCGGACCCCGCCTATACAATCCCGCCCTTCCCGCCACCGACGCCCGCCGCCTTCGCCGCGTACGCATGGCTTTTATCTTGATTCCTCGACGTGCCGGCGGCGCCCTTCGGCGTGCACCGTATGGCGCTCGCGGGCAAGGCCTCGGGGAAGGACGTCGGGATGTGGTTTGGCCCGTGCGCGGCTGCGGCCGCCGTGAGGTGTGTATTCGTTTATTCATTCTTTTGCTTTCGTGCCATGCATCGTATATCACATTGGTCTCGCTTCCTTTCCGCACATTTTCTGCTAGGTATTTTGTCTACACGCCCCACTGCATTTTCCCCCCTACTCTACCTGCGTCTCCTTCCTCCCCTCCCCTCCCCTCCCCCTCCCCCTTCTTCCTCGCGTTCTCGCCCCGCTCGCCGCCGTCGCTCCCATTCCACTCTTCATATATCCTGCCCTTCATGCTTATCCTCGCTCGTCCTTGCTCCGACCCTTACCTCTTCCTCCACGCTCCCCCTATCCTGTCCCCGCCTTCTCTCCCCTCCCCTCCCTCGCCTTTCCTCCCCACGTCCCGGACGTGCCCGTCGTCGTCGTCGCCAGCGCGCGAAGATGATGTCATGGGCGCTTATTCCTCGATTCCTTCGACTTCCTCAAACTCGCTCACCATCACTCCACGCATCCGGGCTTTGATACCACCACCACCATGCGCATTCTCCCCATCTTCTCCGTCGTTGGCTTCGTTCGACGGCGCCAGCTTGTTGGTCGGCAAACGACGACTTTACCTATGTCGCCGCCTTCATATCCAATTTCTCCCTTCGTGCATGCACACCCCTCCACATCCACATCCTCCTTCTCCGACCCCCCCCTCTTCGCGCTAGGCAATGTACGCCAGTAGTATGACATTTTTATGTGAGACCTCTATTTTCGCAGCCGGGTTTGGACTTAAGATGGAGGAAAGGCCGGAGATTCGCACCGCCGACTCGTGCCGGCAATCGCGTCGAGCACGATTCCGAACAATCAATCTTGGGTTACCACTTTTCTATATACACTTCATCGTAAGGCGTGTTTCAAGCCACGTAAAACACGCTCCCGCCGTTTACGACACGGACACACCATTTTGTCCCGCGCAAGGCACGCCAAAAACGTCACTCTCACTCCAATGTCCAGCTGAACCTCGATTGGCATTGTCACAATTAGGCGCTGCGGACTGTGCGATGACAACGCGTCGGTGTCCGAACGAGACAGCGTCAAGTGTGCGTCGCTGGCAGCCGCCGCGCCATGAGGTGACATGTGTGGCCGCCCGGGCCTACATTGGAATGACCGATTTTTAGATGTACCTGGCCTATAAATGAACGATACCATTCATTTGTCGGGTTCAGCTATCTATCGCCTCCAAGATCAACCCTGCTAAAACATGCGCACCACATCTATCTTCATCAGCATAACACTGCTTTCCTCTGCCCTGGGCGTCCTCGGGGTCTCAAAGTGCCTCTCTGCGGGCGATCCGGTGGTTCGTCCTGTCTTAGATATTTGTGATAAGTATGCGTCGCTTACTGGCGAGCCGTCATAGGAATGCAAGCCCTTCTGCATGACCTGCTGCAAAGAAAACCCCGGAGACGTCGAGTGTGCGTCTCTGGTGGATACCTTCACTTGGGTCCCCTGTGTCCCGGATTGTGGTGAGTCTACGGTTGTAGACCAGAACACACCCGAGACTTAATGCAACTTTAGTGTTGTGAATAGAAGATATCTATACTGTATGCCTCGCCTTTCTTACCACCGCGGCAAATGGGTCGTATCTTAGAATATCTGCCGCACTGCCACATATATTGTGGCGCACCCTCCTTTTCCAAGTCCTGCATCCTCTGAGAACCACCGCGTCAGCGTGGAAGAATGCAGGAGAATAATATAACCCTTCAAAATTAAATTAAAACTCTCCCTCGCCCGAGCCATATTACAAGATAATCATCAGGCGCTGGAGGACGCAGTAAATGGTCTGCCCATTGATTTTGTGTATCAATTTGCTGCACAGTTCAGAACGGCAAGGCCACGATCCCATAGATCGGCTTTGAATTCATGAATTCACGAGGGCGTCATAAGTCGCGATGTTCTCTGACGTATGGCGGTCACATTGCACTTTTATTAATCCGGGTATAAAACATGTAAATCCGAGTATTTCTTGGGACATTTGAATAGTTTATGTGAATGATGACGGGAAGAGGTAAATAGGGGTTCACCCGTAGCATTTTCGAGTGTATGGGTAAAGCCCCACTGAGTGCTGCAAGAAGTTTCGGGAGATGCATGTGTAGTGGACTCGGAACAAGACCCGCTAGCTTAAGATTCATAATGGTGCACAGGGAACAGGCCACACCCCCTTGGAAGTTGGAAAATTCATACTGCACGGCAACTGCAGGGGGAACAAGCCCCACTCACTTGTAAAACTCATACTGCACAGGGACAAGCCCCATCCACTTGGATAATTCATAGGGCACGGGGAACAGGCCCCGCATACTTGGCAAACTCAGCACACGGTTAAGACCCATAGCTTGGGAAATTGGAATACTCAGAGTACCATTTTCAACCACCTAGTTGGCTACCCTACCTAGTTGGCCACTTGAGAGCTAGAAGGCCAGAGCTCGATAATTATGACTGGGCACATACAGTGCCCCGCATCACAGTTCCGCTTTTGGCAGTAAACAAGTCCAAACTTTGGAACCCAAATAACATTATACCTTTTTCATGGGTACGCTTAAAAACACTGGGAAACATCCAAAGGAAGCCTAAAGAACATGGCTTGTGCTTGGTTAGTTGATCCAAAAATATTTCAACTTTTTGACCACCGAAAAGTGAAACAAACCCTAATGATGCCATCATATTCCCATATCGGGTAGGGTTAGAGTGATGAGTGATGTTTAGATAAGCTCGCACCTAATTCTGTAGGCTGTCTGTACATACCAGGGACACCTCCACGGACAAGGGAATCACATTTGAATCATTGCTAGATATGCCGGAGAACTCAACAACCCTCTGCAAGCCATCTGGAGACCATTAGATTTTTTTGAACCTCGAAAAAAGTAAAACACCGTGGGAAAAAATGAGGTTTTGTACTAAATCACATTCTTTTGACTGGTTTCGTGGCTCAGAAAATCAGAAAAAGAGGATAAAAAAATATTTGACCGTGAAGAGAAGTGGCGCCGTGCACTGTAATATACAAACAGAGTACGACCTCCCACGAATGTCCAGACCAAATTTCAGCCGAAAGTGATGGGTTGATTGAAAGCTACGTCATCGCGGATCGGGATCCGAAGCGTGGGGACATCAATTTCTTGCCGTCGGGCCGCTCACCTCACTTGCCCTTGCCATTTCTCTACCATTTCTTCATCGATCCACGACCTTTGGGGCTCTTTCTGATCCCTCGATGCTGGGCTTCTCTCCTTAATGCCACTGGATGGCAATGGGCTGGACTACCTTTCTTAACACACTCGGGAAAGGACCACTTCCTTTTTGAGTCAGCCATACTGGCCACTGTCTGGGTACACGACACCGTCACGCTATTGGTCTGAATTCTTACACAATACTTCTAACTATCCAATGCATCCTTCTGAGAGGTATTTATGGACTTTATTGATCCAACTCTGATTGTTCTGCAGGCCATTATCTCAAATCACCCAATTTTGGTCTCGCTAATAGTCGGATTTTTTGGAGGAGCTACCAGCATCTTGGAATGCAGTTAGGCATTCAGGTACATCTCAATACTTCCCATTAACTAGTTTGGATCTTAATTTGGCTCATCTTGGCTTTTTTTCTACTTGTAGGACACTGGTTCATTTCACCACCCCGATTTTGGAGTTCCCCATCAGTTGGAAGCAGATTTTCTGACACTTTGTATACCTCACATATGCACCAAACTATGTGAAGTAGTCGATATGACCTACCTCTATGATCTAGAGTACATGTGGCCACCATTTGAGAGCTCAGCCCATAATTTAGCGGGGTGGCCAACTAGCCTGTTATTTGGCCATGTTATACTGCCACGCAAAATAAATTCACTGTGAACTCAAATGCTGGCATATTTGAGGACTTGGGGTCTTCAACTCTTGCTAGGATGCATGCCTTCGCTCTGATGTAGTTGTGCTTCGATTGACCCATTTAAACGACAACAGGAGAGGAACAAACACACCCTACAAAGCAATATCTTGACCTAGGTCAAGATGCTATCCAAAAGTATATAAATCCGTAGCAAAATACAATTCAATAAAATGTTCATATATTCATTTGGTACAAAACTGCTACGAAAGTAGCTACAATCCATACCCGTTTCCAAGGACATCAATTTATTCATTGCCTGTGAGCGTATGAAAGGACTACTGAAAGAGTATCTTTCAGCAGCCATTTCCAGTGAGAAGGAACTCTATTGGTTTTCAGTTTCTTTGTTGTAACAAAGAAAAATTGGAAAGATCTTCTTTTTTTCTCACCCGAAATGGCTACTGAGAGATACTCTTTCAGTAGTCCTTTCGTATACTGGGGACAATGAATGAATTGATGTCCTTGGAAACAGATATTGATTGTAGCTGCTTTCGTAGCAGTTTTGTACCAAATGAACATATGAACATTTCATTAAAATGTATTTCGCTACAGATTTATATACTTTTGGATAGCATCTTAACCTAGGTCAAGATATTGCTCTGTAGGGTGTGAAATGCTTAAGTGGCCAACTAAGTGGTGGAAAATAGTACAAGATTTCCTATCATTAAAAATTCAAAGTGCACTTGGAACAAGCCCTACCTTAGTACATGGAAAGCTCATTGCACTTGGCACATGCCCCACATACTTGGAAAAAATGAGAGTTCATGGATTCATGAACTGGAGACAAGCCATGAATTTTATTCATGGGGTTACACTACTGTACTATTCAGACCAAGTGTTCACGTAACGCGTAACACGACCCTGTGAACTGAACACTTTTGGTATCTGTAACTGTAACATTGGGCAAATGAACACCTAATTTTTTGAAGTCCTAAATAGGCTTAAAAATACTTTAAAAAACACTAAGAATTTTGCGCTAGATGTGGCGAATCACCGTGAATGTAATCTAATGCCTCCTCCCAGATTGAACCTTGATAATGCGTCGTCACCGTCTTTTTACGCTGGCCTTGCCCAATCCAGTCAGATATTTTGAAGGGAGTTTTTGGCTCATTGGAAGTACTAGTAAAATGAGGTGGGGCAAAGAGAGATTTTTAAAATCAAGGATATTTGTTCGCGTATACTATGCAAAAAGCTTAAAAGACTGCGTGCACCACCACGGTGTGTGCGCCTGACCAGTTCTTGGCCTGATTGCCACTGAGTTAAATCATGTCGGCTGCCTTCAGCTGCTCAGCAAACCTGACAATTTCTGTCATAAGCGACTATGAAAGTCACCCGTCCTCTGCCGTGGAGGTCCCTGCTATTCCGAGCGGCCATAGTTGACCCGCTAATAAATTGTGTCGTAATCGTCACCTTCTTTCCCTCCATATAGGTGTTGGGAACAAAATGAACACTTTTGGAGACCATCACAGCTCGGGTGGCTATCTGAACACCTGAGAAAGTGAACAGTTGGCGTAACGCGTAACATGGTGTGAACACTTGGTCTGAATAGTACAGTAGTGTACCTATAATGGGATCACATGCTGCTCCCTCCACAGTGCAACTCTTGCCTTCGCGCACATGCCCACCAACGCCTCTTGAAAAGCCGCGGCTTCTTGCGGCTTCCAACAACATCAGGTCGTAACAAAAAACACGTGGCAGGTCCTGGGGTCATCTAAAGTCACTGAAAATATTGGAGAGTGGACGTCCCGGTGAGTCTGAGCCCCGCCGAAGCCTCATGTGAAGGGGGAAGACCATCATCATAAGAGAGGGGACACGACAATCGTGATGATCAATCAAAATTGTCCCAAAATGTATATTCGACAAGCAGAAAATCTATTGGGGGGTCGCGACCCCTCCTCCAGATTCTTGTTCTATTCAGGTGATGCGGAGTAAATGCTGTCCGAACTGATGGGGTCCTGATAGGAGCCTCGGCAAGCCTCCGAAATATTCTGCAGGAATAAGTTTAGCTTACGGGAAGTCACCCACTTCATTTGGTGGTCGAGTAGCACACCTCCTATTTTCACGGGAGAAGCAGCCCCTTCTCCAACAACATCGGGAAGTTCGGCTTCCCGAGACCTATCACAGGATACAGTGGCGCTATAATGTTCTACATGTGCTCGTTCTAGCTCATTTCTGGGCCGAATGACTCCAAATAAAATTGTAGCATGAACTATTCACAATTCAAGAATTCTGACATAGCTTAACCCATACCATGTTTCCACAGTTCATGCAAGATGAAAAGAATTTGTGTTGTGAGAAAAATGACTTTTTGGGTTCACAATGGATGCAAAAACCTTGATAATGGGCTGAAAGCACTTATTGATGAGGTTTTGAGCTCCGAGGCATAAGTGAGCAAATTTTAGCATTTTTGAGAGGAAAAGGCCAAAAATACTCAAAATGCCCAACTTGTGCCCACTGTTGTGAGCCCAAAGCCCCATTGATTCTTATAAAATAAAATGGTAATTGGGTCTCCTTTACGAGTACGTTCAGGGTATACACACCATTTGTGAGTACATGAAAAATCCACACACTTGGTTTTTGAGAAACCCTTGAAATATTTTATTGTGAGACAAATATGCAGGTAATGTATGAGCTGAACTTTTCCAAAACTCCTGAAATCACTCAAGGTTCATGGCAGCATTTTATTTTGAAGTCATATGACCCAGAAAAAAGCCCAAACAGTTGTGTGCAGAACATTGTAGCACCACTGTAGTAGTGGTGTGCTGAGGGGGCTGTTTCGACACACGAGGCGGCAGTATGTGATAAATCAGAGCTGGATCCAGAATCATAGCAGAAATGCGGAGATTTCAGGGCAGCCGGAAATGTTTCTGAAACATATAATTTAGGTATCAACTTCAGTGGGCCTGAAAATATACCCGAAACTTCAAGTTTCCGCACGACCTAAGTTGAGGCTGAAATTACTCAATTTGGGTATGTTTTCGGCATGCCTGAATTTTTTAATTTTGGATGCCATTTAGGTCCAGCTGAAGCTGCTTCTGAAACTACAGGTTTCAGTAGCAGTTTCAGCATGCCCTAAACTTATTGTTCCGGCAGCTCCAGAACCGCTGTCGAAACAATAAATTTCGGCTTATTGTTTCGGGCGCACCGAAGCCAAATCTAGGCCGGTCTAGATCGCTCTAGGCCTAGTTTGGGTGGTGCCGAATCGGGTGCCGAAACTTATTGTTCTCAGTGGCAGTTCCGGAGCTGTCGAAACAATAAGTTTAGGGCATGCTGAAACTGCTACTGAAACCTATAGTTTCAGAAGCAGCTTCAGCTGGACCTAAATGGCATCCAAAATAAAAAATTCAGGCA
This sequence comes from Mycena rosella, assembly GCA_029378255.1. Lineage (NCBI taxonomy): Eukaryota > Fungi > Basidiomycota > Agaricomycetes > Agaricales > Mycenaceae > Mycena > Mycena rosella. Next base: position 179,555 of record JARKIE010000129.1, read on the forward strand.
TGCCGAAAACATACCCAAATCGAGTAATTTCGGCCTCAACTTAGGTCGTGCGGAAACTTGAAGTTTCAATACATTTTCAGGCCCGCTGAAGTTGATACTTGAATTATACATTCAGAAACATTTCCGGCTGCCCTGAAATCTCCGCATTTCCGCTGTGAATGATACCTTTTCCCCATCAAAATCAAGGCTTCAGGATACTACAACCAACGAAAGGTATACAATCGTAGATTAATCAATCATCCCGCACGAGGTGCAAGTTCATAAACTGGAATCATAACCGCCTCGGACCTTGTAAATCTACTACGTCTTTCGCGGGAAGGTTCCTATCGCCGCCTCCTCTCGCCCAAGGAACTCGTGGTGCAGCGCATCGAAGCCGCGGAACGTAGTCTCGCCGCACAGCTCGCGCACAATCACGCCGATCTCGTCTATAAGCTGTACAACGAATGAATGCTGTCAGTGGCGGACGGCGCTGGAGTGGAAAAAGAACGCACAGTGAGTATGCTGGCAAGCGCAATCACAGCTGTAAAGGCAACGTCGTTAGATCTCGGATAGAGAAGGAAATGAAAGAGGTAATGTAATGTACCTGTAGAATGCGTAGGCAATTGCTCATCCTAAATTATGGGTAAGACACGCTGATTAGGCGACGATTAGTGCGATGCAGAGTTGCGACGACGAACCATCAGCACACTCAACGACAGCTCCTCGAAGCCGATGCTCGCCCCGTCCACCTTGCCCGCCACGAATTCCGAGGCGCCGGACTCCGAGTCCGAGTCGTCCTTGTCAACCGGGAGGGCGACCGTGGTCCGCACGGGCTCGCCGCCACTCATGGCGCGGATGTGCGCGTCGTGATATATGAGGCGGTCCCGCAGACAGGGGAGCGACGCGGGGACTGGGTGGCCGGCTTCCAGGGCATGGGACAGGATGTCGATGGTCGAGAAGATGTCGGAAAGCTACATCAGAATTAGACATCGTATGACTATCACGCCGCTACCACTCACAAGATTAGGATTTAAGAATGGGGTCTGGGGAAATGCTATCAGACTATGGCGGGCTGGAAGCAATGAACGAACCCGATGGACAAGAATGCTGCACCACTTGGTATCGAGTTTCGAGAACGCCCCATTGAGGAGTGCGAGTGAAGTGATCAGTTTCGTTCTAATAAAGGGTTAGTACATAGATTCGGCGCAGTCAAACACGTAAATACTCTTTTGCGTGAAGCAGCTGATATTGTTCATGCGGCCATAGCCCCCTGCCCAATGATCAACCAGCGGCAAAGCAGGGACTCCGAAACCACTCACTGCACCTGCGGCTCCCACCGCCCAGTCATCAGCGACGGCGCCAACCCCTGCAACCGTTCCTGCGAAACCGAACATCAATTTCATCAGCCTTGAGTGATAAAAGGTAAACAACATACGAAAACAACCAACACCCTCCTGCCGACCTTGCGAACGCGGCGCTCCTTGGGTGAGAGGGTCTCCTCACTGTTCCCAACGCCCACTAAATCGATCTTCTCCTTCTCGTAGTGCCCGCCGCGCGCTCGCGCCTCTTCGGCAAGGAACGCCTCGACCTCCTGCCCGAAGATGCTCCCAAGCTCCTGCAGAGTCGCAGCAAGTGTGCGGCGTACCAGCATACGCGCCGACGTCGGGCGGGGGAAACATCATGACGATCGCCTGCATGATCCAAAATTATGCTCAGAAATCAAACCTATCAAAGAATAAAACGCACCCCAGCGGTGAACCCGATAATCACAAGCAGCCTGGGGGCGCTCAATCAGCCTTGAACCCCTGACGATACAGCCGACATACGCGCGTTTTCCACCCGACGGCGATCCCGACGCCCGTATTGGCGAGGAGCGGAAAGTGCGTGTCGAGCCATGAGTAGCCACGACGAACACCGTCGTCACACCGATCATCGTCCAGAACATGCCCTGCACGGCGGCGCGGCTAACCGCGCCAGAATAAATGGCGCCGCGAACACGGCCTGTGCCGCGCAATCAGCGCTCGCGAACACACACATATAAGTTAAGAGGAGACAAACGCACCGTAACAACGACGACCGCATACGCGTTCCCGTCGGCCTTCCCGGGCGCGGCGATGTACCACACGACATGCCTACCAGCAACCCTGCGAGCGTCCCGAGCAGCCGCGTGGCGAGCCCGAAGAGCTGGTCGCCCGCAATGTTGCGAGGCTGTCTGTGCCATGATGAGCGCCACAGGCCCTTGTTCCCGTAGAAGAACCACGCCGTGCGCGGGACGACTGCGGGCACCCACAGCGCGAGCGACACGCGGCGTGCCCGCAGCGCGATATGCCTCGGGCGTCTTGAAGAAGCGCAGCGCCGCGCCGAGGCCGACAAAGAACCGCCCGAGCCCCGAGGTGGGCGGGAGCGCGTCGGGGTTGCGCGCTGCATCACAAAGACGAATATATATAGGGTTAATGGATGGTGCCTGAGGGAGCGGATGCACTCACGCCGCGCCGGGACCTCATCTTCGTCATCCGGGACATCGTCATCGACGTTATCCATGCTGCCCTGCGGGTCAAAGTTCGTTGGGTCGCTGGCAGTGCCCATCGCCAGCGGCTGCGTGTCCCCGGCCGTCACCTCCGAGCGGCTCATCAGCTTGCGCCCAATCATCCCAAAGCCCGAAGGCATCCACAACCGCGGGCTCGGGCGCTTCACATCCAGCTCCACCACAAGCCCCAGTATACGGTGCACCCGCGCCGCAAACGCATCTAACGTGTCGCAGAACACGAAACAGATGAATAGCGACCTGCACACCCACATCCTTCTCAGCACTTTTCCGATTGAAGGGAGTGCGGAAAAACGCACCGGACAGAGAACATCTCCGGGTCCTCCGCCGCCCTTCCAATACTCGCCAAGAGCCTCCCCGTCTCCGGATCGAAGAAGCGCTCATACGGCTTGATCAACTTTACTCGCTCCACCGCCCGGAACTCCGCTAGCGCCGCCCCCAGCTTATCCCGCACCTCCACCAGCCCTTGCTGCCGTTCCTTCACCACCTTCTCATCCTTCCGCCGAACGAGTCCGGTCCAGCGCCCAGAATTGCACCCGACGAACCACGCGCGGAGCGCAACGAGCGCGGCCTCGCTGGCGGTGCGCAGCGGCGCGGACGCCGCGCCGAGGATGGGCACCATCGTATCAAGGTCGTGCCCGTGCCGCGCCTCGCGCTCCACGATCAGCTTGCGCTTCCGCGCGAAGCGGCTGTGGGCGCGCGGGTCGGGCTCGTCTGCAGCAGCCGCGGGGGAGACGACGGCGGCGTCGGTGTTGGCGGTCGTGACGGCCGTTTGGAACGCCATTAGTCCGCTGGGCGGCGGTCAGCGGAAGTCCAGATTCGAGGATAGGAAACGGCGCACGAAGTGCGGAAGCCCAGCGCGCGCAGTTCCGGCGCGAGGCGCTTCAGATCCCCGGGGCCCAGGCGGCCGACACTGATTTCCAGGTCGATGAGCCCGATCTGCGCTGCGAGTCCTGCGAGTCCGCCGCCTAGCCCCGCGCGCGCGGCTGCAACCTTCGTGCGAGCCACATATATATGAGAAATAATACTTCGAAGTGCAAATAAAATTTAACGCACCTTACCCGCTATCCCCGCCCAGCCCGCGTGGTCGGACGGGCGCGCAGCGAGCGCGGTCGCCTGCAGCGAGAGGATGGAGAGGGTCGGCTGCGGAATAAATCAAGTCAGTTCACGTATCGTATTTGGGATGCGAACGCACTCCGAAGAACGCCTGGTCGAGCATCGTTCTGCTCGGGGCGTCAGCGGAGAAAAATAAGGGAAGAAGGAAGTCCGGGAACTACGTACAGCCAGATATGGTTCAGACTCTCCGGAAAGATCAACACAAGCGAGGCGATCGCGATGGCAAGGTAGTAGCACGTCGGGATGAGGAACATCTTCGCGATGGTGTATTGGGCCGTCGGGAGCACTGCGGGTGTGAATTAAGAACCAGTCGGAGACACAAGGGAGACGCACGAGGGCCGGTCGAGCAAAACACGTCCATGACGATCGTGCCGAAGATGCCGAGGAGTGCGAGTCTGGGTGCCTTTGCGCGCAGGGCGCCCATGGCGAAGGTACCGATGAAGAACATGGCGCCGTAGACGGCAGAGCTGCGAGTGTCGAGGAAGTAGCCGTGGAAGACGAGGGATTGGATCTGGATAGGTCGGTGTAGTCAGTGCATATCATCTTGGAGGGTACGATAAGCACAGAACCTGCACCGTGGGGGAGATCCCGGCAACGAGCGACTTTTGGGCGGCGACTTGACGCGCGGCGAGCAGGGCCTTGTCCTGCACGGAGAGCGCGGCGGCCATACAGGCGGCGCCCCACGCCCAACCGAGAAGCATGCCTACTCGCAAATAAGCCGAGAAACCCACCGGAGGGGCGAAAAGCAGCTACCGAGGAGCAGCGTGATGCTCGCCAGCACAAACACAGAGAGCGCGAGCGACGGCGGGAGCATGACCGAGACGATTCTGCGACCTGTTCAACCGTGGGCAGATCAGGAAGGCACAGCACGAACGCGGCAAAAAACCCTGCTTGTCTATGCATATTACATGTAAATCAGTATTTGTGTCCCAAAAAGGGATGAATACGTACCCCATGGTATTGAGCGTGGCATGGTCGACGAGGAGAACCATTGCCCCGGCAAGTGCCAGAACGCACCGCACCCACGTCTTGAGCATGCGTCGCTTCTTCAGCGCGGGCACCACCCACGCGAAAAAGCCCCCTGTGGGCGGCGGGACGGCCGCCGTTCTCTCTTCTTTCACCTTCCCACCCTCAGAGCTCGAACCTCCCCCTTCTCCCTCTTTTCCTCCGCCAAGCTCTTCGGTTGGCCTCGATTTGCCGTTGGCCTCCGATACGGACGATGTGCTCATGAGTGCGGGTGGCAAGTGTCAAAACCGGAAGGCATGTGACGATCAAATATTCCCGTCGGCGTTAGCGGCTCCTGTCGGCCTTTAGCGGCGCCCGCAGCGTCAGCATTATGATGTAGGTCCGGTGTTAGGTGGGGGCGCTGGGAGGCGCTGGGCATTAGCCAAAGGGAATGCTTGGCGGACAGATCGCCAGCAATTTCTCTCAAATTTCTCTTTGTCGGAATCCTGCGAAGCGCCTGTCTGAAAAACTAGATGTTGCAGCTGCAGCTAAGTTGCAGCGATTTCAACCGTCGAAACCCAAATATTTAATAGGGTGCGTTCCAGGTTCAACGAATCTATGAATGAAGGGGACGGATGGTTTTCGGATGCTTTTGAATCCTTGAAGTATCAGAAAGCCCAGTGAAAAGCCTCATCAATTTGAATTTATATTAAACATGAATGGTATTACGCTCCAGAATTCGTTCGGATTCCCACCCGCCCATTGAGTGCTACTTTGACACTGTGAGAAGATGCTAAACACCTGATGGGGACTCGGGCGTAACCCGCTCCCAAAGCATCCAGGAACGATCTTTAGTTGTTGTGTAAGTACTTGACGATGGTGATCGCAAGTTTCCTGACAATGTTGCTGCTCTCCTTCGCCTTGGCCGCTGTCGCTGCCGCCCAGAAACTCTCCCCATCCGTCGAGCATGCGAAACGCAGCGGTCTCCCCGATGGGTGGTCCCATGTGCGCCGCCACGCCCCCGACGCCGTCCTCCCCCTGCGCTTCGGCCTGACACAGCCCAATGTCGACATGAACACGCTCGAAGAACTCCTCAACGAGATCTCGCACCCAGAGTCCCCCAATTACGGCATGCACTGGACCCCGGAGCGCGTCTTGACGCACTTTGCGGCGAGCGACGCAAGCCGTGGAAGCCGTTACATCCTGGATCACAAGCAGCGGATTCGCAGAGGAGCGCGTGCGCGTTAGCAAGACCAAGGGGTGGGTGATAGTCAATGCGAGCGTGGCAGAGACGGAGATGCTGTTGAGCACGGAATACCACGTCTATGAGCACGGGTCCTCCGGCACGGAGCACGTCGGTGCGTTCCATATGGATCCTATACTTATGTTCGCCTTAATAACTTGTTCTTGCAGCATGCGACTCGTACCATCTCCCCGCTCACATCGTCCCCCATGTCGCCCTGGTCACGCCCTCCATCGACTTCAACGCCGTACTCACCAAACGCTCCGCTTCCCCTCGGCTGGGGCACCCCGGCGCGCGCAACCCGCTCAAATTCAAGATGAATTCTGCACCTTCCATTCTGTCCGGCAACGATCTGGAAAACTGCGACCAGCAAATAACCCCCGCCTGCGTCCGCGCTCTATATGGTCTGTACTACACGCCCGTAGCCGCGCACAAGAACTCCTTCGGCATCGTCGAATACACCCCCCAGGCGTACCGCCCCGCCGACCTCGACCTATTCGCAAGCAACTTCTCCTCCATCGGCTCAAGTCCGAGCCTAGTGGGCGCCCGGCCGATCCTCAAGGCCATCGACGGCGGTACGATTTTCCCTCTTTCCCTGTGATTCTCGGAGGACAGCTAAGAGGTGCATGCAGGCGTTGTTCAAGACATCAATGTGACCTTCGAGTTCAACGTCGAATCGAACTTCGATTTGCAGTACGCCATGAATCTGGTTACGCGCGCCCAAGACGTCACATTATACCAGGTTGGAGATATCCAGATCGGTACGAAACCTTGCTTCCTGGGTGACATTCATTCTGATCTTTGTTGCCGTAGGTGGATCATTTAACACCCTGCTGGACGCATTCGACGGCTCGTTTTGCACGTTCGAGGGCGGGACGATCCCCGCGACGGATCCCATCTACCCCGACACGCTCCCAGGAGGCTATACAGGTGCGCCCCACCCCGTGATCGTGCTCAAACTCTTATCTTCGCAGGGCACGACTGCGGGACAGTCAAGCCCGCGAATGTAATCAGCACTTCGTACGCGGACTAATGAAGCGAATCTTTCCCCAGCGTACGCGGCTCGCCAGTGCGCCGAGTATGCCAAGGTATATAGCCAGTTTAGTCCGCTCTATTCCGCGATTCCAACCCTGCCGCCAGCTCGGACTGATGGGCGTCACTGTCCTGTATAGCTCCGGAGATAGTGTTCGTTTCTCCATCTCCATTCTGAACACAGCATCACTCAAGTTTTTTCGCTTGCAATTGCATAGGGTGTGGCCGGTTCGTCCCTCTTTATCTCTTCTCAAAAGAACATAAGTTGAAGTTCCCGCGGGTAAGGCGACGACGACCTCTGCCTCAACCCCGACGGCACGCAAACCGAAGACGGCACAATCTTCAATCCCCTGTTCCCCGCCACCTGCCCCTTCGTCACCGGTGTCGGCGCCACGCAGATCAACCCCGGGGCCAAGGTGACCGACCCCGAAAGTGCTATCGATCCCGAGTTCAGCGGACAGCGCTGGGGGGTTCAGCAATTATTTTGCGAGACCTGGTTCGTCTTTTACTTCTTTCCGTGAGTTGGAATGAAGGGATGCTGATTATGCGACAGCGTACCAGAAAGCTGCAGTGGCGGAATACCTTACAAGCTAACCCTCCACCATATCCAACCACGATCTATAATGCTACAGTGAGCTCTTTATTCCCTTGCGTTTTATAATGGCGGCTGATGATTGTGGCTAGAGCCGCGCAGTCCCCGATATCTCTGCGAACGGGTTCATTTCATTGCTCTACGTATTTTGTTGATCGCTCATCATTCACGCTCTAGCGCCAACTTCCTCATGGCGGTCGGTCATTATTTCCCTCATCCTAATCCCCGACTGATCCAGCTTTGTTCAGGCGGAAGGTCGATTCATCCCGTCTCCGGCACGTCGGCCTCTTCTCCTGTGGTCGGGGCGATCTTGACCATGGTCAACGACGCCCGCCTCGCGGTGGGTAAGACCCCAGTCGGGTTCATAAATCCCGTCGTGCGTCGTTATTTTCCACAATCGCAAGCACTGTCTTATACTCAACCTCACCTTGCACTCCATGCGTAATATAGATCTACTCCCCGGCGTTCAAAGGGGCGTTCAACGACATTGTTAAACGGGACGAACCCGGGGTGCGGCACGGACGGGTTTCCGGCGGTGGAGGGGTACGATCCGGTGACAGGGCTTGGGGACGCCAAACTTTCCGAGGTTGTTGGAGAAGTGGCTGCTTCTCCCGTGAAAATTGGATTACCCAAATGAGTTCCCCGTCAGTAACAACGCAGTTGCAATTAGGCTCTTGGATCAGACTCGGCAGGAACAGCGGAACCATGTCAAGGTACCCACTAATCTTTCATTTTTCAGTTATTCGTCGGACAACATACGGCCTATACAGTTATTATCTTTACATAAAAATCAGATCTATCTATTCCTCCCGAAGGGTTTAACAATACTATTATTTTTCTACAGTCGGACGAGATCCCAGCGCTTGCGGTCGTCGCCGATCGTTTCTCTGGATCTCTCGTTCTCGTTGTTGGGAATGGGCGGAGCTTCCACCGGCGCGTGAAGTTGTGCAAGGGGTCGCAAGTGTATGCCCCGAAGCCATCAGATACTCTTCCATATCCCGAACTTGTTTCATTGATGTTCTATCCACGACGAGACATAAGCTGATCAGAAATCTCGAACATTCATAGCCAGGGGGTTATTATTTCATGATAAACATAATTTCACGCGAGAACCTGGCGGACTGACAGTAATTGACATTACTTTGGGTAACACCAAGGGGAGCCCGGCATTCAAACCGGCGACCTAGGGCCGGTTAGTGACTGAGGACCAGGGAAAAAAACAAGTGTACTGGATATTTTTGATTTAACGAGCGCTAGCCCTATAAGATCCCAGATGATGTTGCCGATGTTTTCCGTGTTTCTGGGGCATTGCCGGGGCTTTTCCATTGTGAGATCAGTGTCTGTGTCCCAATGCGGCAGTCGGCTGTCCCCTGTTTGGCAGCAACATTGATCCCATCAGCGCCGATTCAATGCAACAGGGCTGGATGCGAAACAAAATGGGTATGTACTCACATTTGTCGAAAGATACTTGACAACTGATAGGGATATAGTGCCATCTATTTTGTGTTAATTTGTAGGGGGCTATCGTTGGGTGGACCTGTGAATGCTGCGCTTCCTCAGCCGGTTCTTCGCGGGCTATCGAACATGGTCGGCATTGAAGCTGGTTGAATGTATATAGAGGAACTGAATATTAATTGTACCTAGAGGCAATCACATATCACCATCTCACGCATTCAGGGTAGGTTGGGGAAGTACGGCGAGCCGTACGGCCACGGGGCAAACTACGTGAAGAAGTCACGCGGGATATCACCATATATAGACCGTGGGAATGCTTACGTAGTTCGTTAGTTCGCCAGCCCTGGGCGAAAAAGCAAAACCGAGCCCAGTGCGCTTTTTCAAATACCGGGCTCCCCTTGGGTAACACTGCACAAGACCAGGATGGTCGGCTATTTCCCCGTATCTCAACCAATCCCTCGGTGCATTGAAAGGGTGCGGTGTGTTTTTTATGCATTGCCTTAGATTTAGATCTTGCTCCTCGATGTTTTAGCCATGCAGTAGCGAGAAATTCAGAATTCCACTAAGGACTAAGCATAACAAGATATGCCTTCGCTTCGCTCCGGCAGATTAGAGTGTGGTAAGGCCAAGATTGCTCAATCCACTAAGCTGAAAATATACCGTCTCTGAAAATACTGTATACGGTGTACATGTCTATGCCCATCTGTGGTAGGTGGCAGTTACATTGCAAGCTGGTTCGACTGTGCCGCAAGACGATCGGTTGAAGATGATTGGTGGGATAGAAAAATGGCATTGGCATAGGGCTGTACCGGAGCAAGGAGATGAGAGACGGGACCTAGAGAAAAGAAGGATGGGGCATGCACAGCAGATCAGGAGAGATTGCAAATGAATTGGGCAGGCTTCCATTAGAGTCATAAAATTCCCAGCAGATTTAGAGAGCTGTTTTGGTGTAGGCCTCGTAAGAGTGGCGCGCCGCAATCCCGGGGAACGTCACTGCTGTGTTTGCAGTAGTGTTCTGCCGTCGTTCGGAGTAGCCGCCGTCAGTCGGGCTGAATGGCACATCAAGTGACCATCCACGACGAGCTGCCCGACACGCCGGAGCTAAGAGAGGTGTGATTTTGGGACGCGACACGACGCAAACACGAAATGGGAAACTGAATGTGTGCACTCCCATCCTGGATGTCATGAGGCTATGCATGGTCAATCAAAAGACAGAGAGATCGGGATATGAGGAGAGCTGTTGCAATGAATCTGCCACGCCTTCGAATTCGGGTTAAGGATCCCCAGCACATTTTGAAAGAGTAGTTTCAGGCGTCGCATTAATGTGGCGCTGCAGTGTCATGGAAGAGAAAATATTGGGATGTCGTGTGCCTCGAGCGGACAGAGAAACGGGCACTCACGGCCTATCTGAAAAGCGGATGAACGAAATCCGGACTCCACTTCCGCTTTTCGAGTTCGAAAGTTCCCAGCAGATTTTCAGAAGTTGTGTTAAAGATAGTTTCGGAGGTGCATTGCGGCACGGTGTGCGCAGTACGCTGCGGTTCATCGGAGGCTCATGGAAGCTCCGGGCTGGCTAAAAGACCGTCATTGTCTGTTCAATGACCGAGGTCGATGAGTAGGGTTACCGCTGCGGTCGCAGTTGTGCTGCGTCGCTGTGGGGATCTTTTTTTCGGTGTCAATTGGTTGATAGTGCGTCAACCCGAGACGATTCATACCAGCTGCGAGGGCAAAACTCTCACAGCATACAGATCAGATCAGACATGCACAGCATACCAGAAGAGTAGTCGCAATTGATCGGGCGATCCATTCTGGTGAAAACTTCCCAGCAGATTTTGGTGTTTTGCGTTTGCTTTTTTTGGCGCCATGGGTAGGCAGAATCCAGGTTCCGCAGCCGTCACACAGCCTAATTCACTCGGGACTTTCCGTCATCTACGAAGTCCCAACCAATTTTTTTTACAACTCGGTCCGCAGTCCTGGTCGCAGTCATCTCAACATTGTGTTCCAACCAACAAATCTTATGGCACAAATTCCTCAGTTGTGGTTTCTTCACAACAATATGTGAGAGTAGGGATCAATTTTACTATGTGAAGCATTACAGGTAACATGTTAAATTGTACGCTAATCAGGTAGTACTACGAGCGGAGCGAGTCGTATGGCGGTGGCCCTGGGCCGTGAAAGTTGATCAACCGGTGTCGAAGCTCCAAGAGCAGTTGTCCGGGTAGCTGTGGTGGAAGGCGTGCCAGTCCCTGGTGGAGGGGGTTGCGCTGGAGTAGAAGAGAAAGAGCTTAGATGAACCCCCGGATCTAGCGACGTTCGGGGATGCAGGGGGGGCTCTGTACTACAATTAGATGTACATCTAACATCGCAAATGAAATGTGCGTACTGTAAATACCTGTATGGGAGCAACCGCCAAAACACCGTGACATGGGCGTTGCCTCTTTTTCAGGCAACGAGACCGGACCGTGATCGTGACTGTTGCCCAAAGAGGCAACGGGGACTTAACCAACATTTTTTGAGATCAAACTAATAATAATGAGAAATACGAATAGGCGAAACACGGTGGCATTTGATACAGCAGCTGTATTTAGGTACAGAACTAACAATTATACCCGCCCCCACGCTTTGCGGACACTATGCTGCCACGACTTGCAGCGCCAAAGACCAAAACTGCTACTGGACCTCCCCAGGCCATTGTTGCACGAATGCAGCATCTAGGCGATCTTCTTCGGCACCTGCCCACTTCCCTTGCCGATTATCCATCACACTCACTATACAATCTCGCGCTTGATCCTCAGCGTCTGAAAGATGGTGGATACTTCTCAGCCGTTGGGCATGCTCTGGAGATCTCCTTCCAGACACATCTGCTCCAAATACAGAACCGGCCGCTGTTGTTCATAGAGGCGTGGTCGACGCCATGACAACTTGGTCAAGCTGCTGAAAATGGGGGTTAAACAGATGTCTCCGAGCGAGCGTACCTCGTTTCAAGAAGCTTGGATCGAGCGGTTGATCACTGCAGCTGTAGATTCTGGTGCGAAGATCCCAAGCAAGAAGCGCAAAGCTCCAGTGGATGATATTGCAGTGCCACCTGCAAAGTGAGTAGTCATTGACGTTGATGAGACTGACACGCCAGCTGACGTACCATTATCCTCCACGCTGCCACTTGCCCTCTCGTCACCCGCTCCAACTCAATCCACCTCTTTCCCATCCAAAAACTCCTGAGTCCACGGGTTTGTACTGGGCCAAAGCAAAGCAAGATGGCGCAGAGCTGCGGGGACAGCTTCTGGAGACTCGGAAGAAGAAGGCGAGACACAGCACGAGCGTGAGAAGGACCTTGCTCGGCTGAGAAAGCAGAGGCAAAGGGAACGCGACAAAGCCAGGAAAGATGACGAAGAACCAGCAGGCCGCGATGCGAACACCGTGCTGATGGAAGGTGCTGAAGCTGTCACACATTCCACCGACGTTTCAGACGTAGCCGCGCTGTCTCGTGCCAACACCCAGGGATGGAAGAAGAACCGTAATGGAACCTTGGGCGGTGTCGTCCGAGGCTCTTCGACAAAGGTCTTCTGGTTTACACCATTCCTTTGGGCCATTATCGAGCCCACCATTCGACGCTGTGGCTGGTCGGCAGCCCGAACAGTCAACGAGCTCCATCGTGCGCACCCGAATCTGTTCAATGGGCCCAACCACAAGCTTCATCGCGCGACTGTCTGGAAGTGGATCGTCCCGGGCGAGCAGCGGTTCACTGATGCGGCATTGCGTAGCATTTCCGCCCGGAGTTCGCTGGGTGGCAGTGGGAGGACGGGGGTTTTGACGCGGTATCCAGAGATCATTGAGGAGATCTGTACAGTGTTGAAGGGGTTGCGGGTGTTGGGTTGCGTCGTCAACGTCCAAATCGCACGTTCCTTGATGATCGCTATCATCAAGAAGCATTCTCCCCAACTTTTGGCATCATTCTCTTGCTCTGAAAAGTTTGTCCGCGCGTTCTTGGATAGCAAACTCAATTGGTCGTCGCGGAAAGCAACACGGGCAGCCAAACACATTCCTCAGAATGCGGGAGAGTTGTGCGAGCGCACATTTTTTCGATTGGCACACACGATCGAACACCAGGACATTCCGGCCAAGGTAAGGCCTTGCATTTTTCGTTGCTGTCTCCAAAATGAATGTTTTTCTAGTTAATTATCAACTACGACCTGACGGGAGTCTACATCCGCCCCAGCGCCAGCCAACGTTCGAGGTCTGGGGATCCAAACAAGTGTCTGTTTCTGGAAACAACGAAAAGCGGGCCTATTCCCTTGGCGTCGCTAGTGCCGCTGACGGTACGCTGCTGCCGCTGGAGCAGATCTGGTCCGGCATGGCCGCTGCATCATTGCCTACGGATAAGGCAGATGGATACCAAGATGCAGTAGATCGCGGCTTTCATTTCACTTTTGCCGCGAGCAAGAAACGGACGAGCCACTTCGCAACTGAGAAGACCATGAAGGAGGTCGTCACTCATGTCTTCAAACCGTACATTGACAGCGTAATCGAGAGGACCCCGATCTAGATGCGGACCAAAAGTCCATCGTCTATATTGACATCTATCCCGTTCACATTTCGGAGGCTTTCCGCGGGTGGATGCTCAAGAACTTCCCCAACATAATCCTTATCTTTGTTCCCGGCAACTGCACGGGCCTCATACAGCCTCAAGACGTTGGTATCCAACGCGTCGCGAAACTCCACTTGTGGCAATCTCAGCTCGACTATCTCGTACGTTGCCACCAACAGCAGCTTGCTGATGGAATAACACCGGAGAATGTCAAGTTCTCTAGCTCCTACCCGGTACTCCGGAATGCTTCTGTTCGTGCCTGCGTGGAACTCTATGATTGGCTCACCAGTCCGGATGGCCGCAAAATCATCCAATGTTCGTGGGAGCTTTGCGTTGTACCTGGCAAACCAGACTACAATTTTTCCTACAAGTGTTTAACCAGCCGGGGCACGCGCAAAGCTCTGCGCAAATATCTGGAACAAGACACCATCCTGGCGGACGAGATCAAGGCACGTCTGGGACCTGTCACCCTGCCGAACGTCCCAGTGGATGCTGGCATCACCGTCGAAGAGGATGAGCCGGATGTTGAAGAGGATGATGATGACGAGCTCGAAGATGACACAGACGTCCCTGTTGCAGCTGTTGTAGAGCGCGTTCTACGCATTCGGGTCCGAAATGCGGCGGGCCGTTACGTTGCGAAATGTGCAACTCAGGCACCTGGCGAGGACCGTCTCTCAGCCGCAGATGTTGAAGAGGACATCTGGGCGTACAACGACAAAGGCTGGGATTCCGGCAGGAGAATCATCTGAATCAGAGCCTGAGAACTCGGGCGACGATTATGACCCGGACGATAATGATTAGAAGCTCTCGGGGAACTTGAATTAATTTTTACGATTTTTTACGATTTTTTTTTCAATGTCACGCTTTTTTCAGGCAACCAACCCGATCGTGACCGTGACCAGCCGAAAAACAAGCAACGCAACGGACCCTACCGTGACCGTGACCATTGCTTCCATACAGGTATGTACAGTACTTTGCAGGCGATGGATTGTTGGGGAATATCAAAATGGGCGAGTTGAAAGAAAATGAGGATAAAACACATCTGCATCATAGGGTACCGATATGCATCGGCAGCGAATCTGGTGAATGCGGGATTGCACTCGGTGTTAGCTGGAATGGGCGGGTTACCAGGCACGAAGGGAATTATTGTAACAGGAGGATGGGTTGAACTGTGCTCGTGGTGAATCGATGTGCGAGGGCCTGAAAAAGCCGAGGATTGAAGCTAGACATCCGGTGGACAGGAAGAGATGGGGAACGTCACAGGCCACTCGGGTATAAATCGAAAGTAGTGAAAATGCTGCGCAGGGATCTTACGCCTTCATTGACTACGGCGCAATGCTGTAAGTTTAGTACTTTTGTGCCGCAGTGAGAAATGGGAACACGGTTTCGGAGATTGTCACATAGCTTGGGAACATTGCACCTCGCCTGTGCTCAATGGTCTGAAATAGCTCAACATTTTGTAGCGCGCAGTTCGGTTTAACATGGAACCTGGTAGCGTCGGACATTGTGAGAACGGAAGTCAGGAAATTTGCGGTGCAGCCTGAATGCGCAGTGAGAAACTTTGGAGTCTAATGGAGTTACAGACAGAGGCGGAGCTGAGATTGAGCAAAAGGCGAAGAATAAATGGGGAAAGAGCACAGCCCAACGAGCATCTGCTTAAAGAACGGTTAATTGAAGGTCCAAATAAAGGCTTTGAGGGAGGGATTTCTGTGTGCTAGACGATGCATTTAGTGTTTAAAACACCCCCCGGCATAAATTGCAGGCCGGGAGGACATGTGGTGATGAGCTAGAGGCGGCGCCGATGCGCGTCAATGACACAGCCACCGGCACGCCGGTCCGCGTCAATGCCGCGCTGGTGCGCCGTCAGTGCGCGCCGCTCGCGTCATTTTTACCAGACCCTTAGTTAAGGCGGCGGCCATTGTTGATGGCCGGGTGATTGATGCCAATGATCCCGGCGATTGCCGCAGATTCATGTGTCCTACCACGACCACGAAGCTCCAGCGCCGGATCTCTGCGTACCTCCCGGATTCTGTACACAAATACCGTACTTTTACATTCAATTCGACCGTCACGCATCACCCACCCCCTGGTCGATGGCGAATGTTGGTTTTTTGTCACGCGTAACCCACGCCTTGGTTGAATGCACTTTTTGTCATGCAGGCCGCAAAAGTGCTCAAAATCATCTCCCCGACATGTAAATTTGAAATTTTTGTTCCGGTGGTTGAAAATTTCGGTTCTGTCATGCAAAATTTGGGCTGTGGTCAAATGGTCGAACTGGTAATTTGGGTCATGCATCACCCCCTGGTCGGATTGAATGAAAAAATACAGTATGGCGGATATCTTGACAGATGTAAATGATAGCATGCAAGAAAACAACAATCAAAATTTCAACCAAATTGAAACCCCGGATTTACGTGATGTTAGATGCCCTTAGACTGAGAAATGCGAAAGAGTTTGCACTGTACATGGTTAGTTTATGTCTCGGTTTGTTTTCTCATACTCCATGATCTACAGATTTTCATTTCTGGCGCATGCAGATCCCGGCCGGTTCAAGCCAGAGATTCCGCAATGGACTCGAGCTCGGAGAGTGCTTCAAAGTAGGCTTCAAGAGGCCTGCCACCCTGTGTGTATCTTGTGAATGTCACATGAATTCTCCAACATTAGCGATGCCATTCGAGTCATAATACATGTATGTATCCTTCAGAACGAGGAATAAGCGGGGTCGTAGACGGGCGGGATATAGCTGGGATTCCGAGGTGTGTATGGTGTACAATGCGTGCGGGGTCCCGAGTCACGACGGTCCCGTATCGTATGCTTCGCAAGGATATCTACGCGTTCGGAGCGGCTTCCAGGGTCTAAAGAGTGCCGAGCGCAACCGTGACTACATTGTGTATGTTGGGGGCGGCGCGGCCAGCGCCCTATCTGCCGGCGTCCCACCGGCGCGCTCTGCCTCCAGCTCCTCGATACGTGCACGTAGCATGCCGACGTCGTTCGCCAGCTCCAGTGGCGTCGGCTCTGGGGCCGCCGGCTGGCGGTTGATCATGGCGCAGCAACAGACGAGGGTCATAACAACGGTGGCAAACACGACTAAAAGGATGGCCACGGTGGCCCCGGTACCCAATGACGGCGTCGCGCGCTTGGTCAGAGTGTGAATGGGGCGCAGTGGCTGAAAGGACGAGTAAGAATGTTGTAAGAATGTGAGGGGCGTACACTGTGCAGTGCCGCGTACCTGGGCGGTGGCGAGGAACACGAGACAGAAGAGCACGGCGAACGGAGTGAGGGGCATTTGATTTTGGACAATCATCGGCTAGAGGAGCAGCTGTTTATATGTGCGTCTCGATTTGTGGAAACCTGTCCAACAATGAATGCACTGCGTATACTGCACCCGAATGCCCACAAAAGTACTAGGCCCCGACCTCGAGAGGAGGCAAGCATCGTCCCCGGCCCAGGGCCCGCACTGAGGTCAGCTCGAAAAGTCAGGTCTGATGCGCAGGATTTGAGCAAAATATAAGAGATATAAGTATCGGGTGAACGCAGTGTGGACGTATTGTTGCGGCTACCATACGGGTGCAGTAGGACTGCGGTTACGCCATAGAATTGATGAATGCTGTGCCGTCTCCATAGTATCGTCCTCTCACTTAAAATTCATCCAATTGTCGACCATGGCACCAGCCGTCCGTGCCAAACACTGGCCGCAGCACTCCCCCACCCAGCATCTCCGCTGAATCGGCTGCCTCCACAATATATGGCTCCATACCGGCCAGCAGTGGCGGCATCGCGGTAGATTTGAGACTTTCGATCATTCATTCCTTTTGAAAGCATGTATCTCCTCCTCCTCTCGGTTCATCACTGAATTTAGTTGTTGACTTCCTTATGCAAATTTTGAGTAAAATGGGGCAGGACACTGTGAGCTTCAACAAGGGGGGATCGGGATTTGAATTTCGGATATGGGGTCGGGGGTCGGGGGGTCCCAGCCAAAGTTGATTTTTTTTTTTTACTATATGTTCTGCACAACATGGTACATATCTTGGGAGAGTGCAAGCATCACAGAATGAGTGGTAGAAGGTGGTACAAGACCCTCCACGGCCAAAAGTCGGCCAAAACATCCTCGGACCTGGGTTTAAAGGCTCCAGGAAGGGCAAATTAGACTCATAATGCATATGAGAGCAATAAAATTGAAGACAGAACACATTTTAGCTGCACAGGAATGCTGAAGAGGTTAGTTTCGCGAGGTCGCGATAATCCGAGCTGGGTTGGGAAGCTGTCCATCAGGTGGCGGTGAAGCGGCACATGACTCGGAACGGCGGCCCGGGCCTAGGGGTGCGAACCACCTTTCCTATATGGAAGGACCCGGGGGGAGGGTCCCGCAGAGGGCCGAAAAAACTTTTTGATATATCCGTTTTTCGAATCCCAATTCCCCCTTGAGCTTCAATTAAAATTCCTCCACTACCATAAGCGGAAACCGCGTGGGCCATCTACGGCGCCTTCATTTCGCATTCTGTAATCAGGAGTGAGAGAAAACAGTTGTAACAGTCGTGAAGGCTGTTGATTTCTTTTTCCTGGCCGTGCCGCCGCCAGGCAGCGCAAAATTAAAGCAACAGAAAAAACTTAGACCGTGGGTGCCGTGATGGCCGAACTGATCTCCGCCCACTTCTCGCGCTATCGGAGTGGTCTGTTCGGATCATGTTTGGTACCATCGGATCAACACAGTTGCTTCTTCTTCTACACCGCCAATTTCGGTTGATGTGATAAGAAGCTCCGGCAGCGGACCTTGTCAGATCATTGATGGGGAGTGTTCCATCAACCTCGGGGAGCAAACCTCTCCACGAGCCCTACTGAAACCCTTCTAAAAACATTGTAGGGAGGTTGTGGGACCTCGTTCCCTAGCAGCCAAAAGATACTCATATGACTCGGAAGATGGTCACTCTGAATTCTACATCTTCTCTCTTTTCTGCTTAGTCAATGTCTGACAACAATCTCACTTACACTGGTTGAAGATTTCAAGTTTTTTAGTGAAAAAACTGGTGAATTTTTTTTCTGACTCGGAACCAAGGTGAAAAATTCGAAATAATATTTATGATGTTTCTTGCCTGAATAATACGATATGTCATGCACATTTGCAGCCAAGAACGATGGTGAAAATTTCAAAACCTTTTTCACCGAAAATTCACGTGAAGGTCATGTGACGAATTCCTGTCGGCGTTTAGCAGCTCTTAGCGGCACCTGCAGCGTCAGCATCATGATGTAGGTCCAGTGTTGGGTGGGGGCGCTGGGCAGAATGAGATTTAGCCAAAGGAAATGTTTGGTGGTCAGATCACCAGTAATTTCTCTTCGTCGGAATCCTGCGAAGCGCCTGTCTGAAAAACTAGATGTTGCAGCCAAGTTGCAGCGATTTCAACTGTTGAAACTCAAATAGGGTGCGTGCCAGGTTCAACGAATCTATAAATGAAGGAACAGATGGTTTCCGGATGGTTTTGAATCCTTGAAGTACTGTATTTTTTCAATCCGACCAGGGGGGTGACGTGTCACGATTTGACCCCAATCTAATCGCTCCAACACCGATCGATGAGCACGTGACCCCAGCGCTTGTTGCATGAGTGCTTCACGCCAATGGCATAACGTGGGGGACTTTGCTGGCTAAAGATCACACGGCAACGGAACACAATAGTCGTTTCCATGGACTATATTTGGTATTGACACTTGACACTTGACGTCTCCGATCACGATTCACCTGGTAACCTCATTGTATTATATACTTAGTTACTTAAGTTCACACGGTTTGACAAACAGTATAAGTAGAGTAGCTATTCACTTGTAGTTCTTTAGTCTTTTATTCAATCATCTTTTCGAGACATCTACCTGCACTTCCCAATCCACTCTCTTGTAGAGTCGGATGCAAGGTCTTGACTGTGACATAATAAAAGACTCACCTTCTTACCCTCGTACCGACCTACCCGACCTCCTTTCCCTTCCCCCCTCCCCCTCTCCACTTCTTGGATCCCTACCTCTACCACTGGGACAATAAGCATATACGGGGCCTGTATATCCTCAGTATATCCTCAGTATTTTACAAAAATCCTCAGAATATACCCCCAATATATGAGGTCTGTATATGCTCAGTATTTTTGAAACATACTGAGGATATCCTTACAATATCCCGAGGTCTGATGGCTACCATATATGGACTCGGGATATGCTCAGTATTTAGAAACACAACATATACAAACAATGTCCAAAAATAGAAATAAAAGACCTTCCTTGTAAGGAGAACACTCAGCTGAGGTGAAATTGGGAACTTGATGCTAGGGTTAGGGTTTCCTTATAAGGTATATCTTATCTTATCTATTTCCTTATAAGGAAACCCTAACCTTAACTTTAATTTTCTTAATTGCCCTCAGCTGAGCCTCTCCTTACAAGGCAGGTCTTTTATTTCTATTTTGGACATTGTTTGTACATGTTATATTACAAAATACTGAGCATATCCTGAGTCCATATATGGTAGCCATCAGACCTCAGGATATTGTAAGGATATCCTCAGTATGTTTCAAAATACTGAGCATATACAGACCTCATATATTGGGGTATATTCTGGGATTTTTGTAAAATACTGAGATATACTGAGGATATACAGGCTCTGTATATTGCTTATTGTCCCAGTGTACTTGGACTCTCGTACCTGCAGTTCCATTTCCCCCACCCAACACGTCGTCCACAGCAACGTAAAATAATTGCAGCGCCCTTTGTGTGCGGTTCACTCGAACAGACAGACGCTAAGCCACAGGAAACGTTGAGTCCATCCCAAGCCGTATAGCAGTCGCAGGGTACTCATACGACCTTCGGGGAGGACAATCCCACTATTCCGGGGGTGTCATAGAAGACCTGGGGTAGTTCTGTCAGCAAAAGACCGCCTCAAACCTCACCACGCCCTTAGTGGGTCGACTTACCACCATCCGCTTCGTGCGGCCCCATTTCCACCACCATGTCTTTCAGGGCACCCACCGACACTGACTCAGAGGACGAGTCGGAGCCCTACCAATCCGCCGCCTCACTTCCTACTCACATCCCGACTCCGCCGCCGCCACCCCCATTTCAATTACCTTCGACCCCACCCGCCCCTTCCACTACCACTCCTATTACCCTTACCTGTCTCCCAACCCACCACAACACCTAACCCAACCCAACAAAGAGCCATGTCATCTAAAGTCTCCCTCGCCAAACAGCCGTTGTGCTTTGATGGCACGAAGTCCCAATGGGACAACTGCCGAGACCAGCTCCTGACCTACCTGGGAGCCTATGACGATGACCTAGACACTGACAAGAAGCGTGTCTTCTTCACCATTTTGTACCTCCGATCAGAGGAAGGAAAACCCTGCATGGTGGCAGACTGGGTCCGCAACTGGAAGCAGAGGACCCTAGTCAATGGGGTCACTCTCCCAGCCGCCAATGCCACGACCGGGGCCCCCGGTTACACCTTCGACCAGCTCCTTGCGGAGCTGGATGCTGCATTCAAGGATCAAAACCTTGTGCAGTCCACCCACATCCACCTCATGACCACGAGGCAAGGGACCAAAAGCCTCGAGCTAGATGCTGAGCTCGTGGGTTATGCCCCAAACTCGACCACCACCGGGTATAACTCCTTCCTGGTGGAGTTACTCGAGGATCTTGTCAACAGCGAGATCAGCAGCCAGGTGTACGCTGGCGGGGTGACAGTCCCCAATACGTACAGGGGGTTCAAGGAGCGGCTGTTGGTGATCAACGGCAACCTGGAACGAGAGAAGCTCCGGAAAAACCGGAGGACACACACGTGGGGTCAGAAATGGACCCCAGGACAGACGGCACCACCCGTCTATAAACAAGGGACAGCACAGGCCAAGGCACCGGCACGAGACCCAGACACCATGGATGTGGACAGGGCCCGGCAGACCACCCACCCATTTTGTGTTACAGCTGTGGCTTGGAGGGTCACATGGCACGGGAGTGCCCGAAACCGTGCCGGGAGCGTGGAAAGATCAATGTCCGCTTGTTGCAGACTGATGACATGTCCAAGGAGGACTTTAAATTCCTTTTTGAACAAGCGCGGGCCAAATACGGCCAGGATTTTAAAAGAGGGCCCCGGTCATGGCCGACCCGGTGCCCCCTTCCCCGAACAATAAATATACTCTGCTAGATACAGAGTCCCCCATGCAGACCCCCCAGACCCCCAAGAACAATTTTGTAAATTATATAAAAGAATGCATTAGTCTACGTACCCAGGACAAAATAGTAGTAGATAATGTAGAAAAAGACCAAAAACAAATACGTATCATGGAGAATCAGAACCGCATTCGTAATATTAGAAATCATCGCATGGACAAAGAGAACAAACACTGGAGCGCATTCAAAAAGGCCCCTGGAACCCAAACCAGTGAGAAAAATAGTGCGGAGAAAAAGGGCGACAATGTTGCGATGGCTCAATCCTCAAAAGAGGAAGCGCCAAAAACAGTGCCGGAGCACACCCGAGTCCTGTTTGGACTCAAGAAGCAAGAAGCGGCCCGGTGGCTGGCTCGATGCGCAATGGGGATAACAGAATCCCGATTGGCGCAGGAACTCAGGGAGTTCCAGAAGCAATGGAACAAGCACGAGATGCTCATTCCAGTCGAATTATTGTCCCCTGAGACCGGAAAAACGCGCCGCATTAGGGCGTTGTTGGACAACGGATGCACAACGACGTGCATAGACCAGGCCTACACAAAGGCCGAAGGATTTGAGCTCAGGGAGCTCAATCAGAAGATCATTGCTCGGAACGCAGACGGTTCTGAGAATGTGGGCGGACGGATCACTCATTACGTAGAGTTGATCATGGGAATTAGAATCCACCGCAAACGACAGCGGTTCTTGTCACAGGCCTTGGGAAGGCCAGGATATTTATTGGATATGACTGGTTGTTTAAACACAACCCGGAGATCGACTGGCGGGACCAGACGATCAAGTTCAGCCGTTGTCCTTCGGTGTGAGCTATCACGTGGTGATCACCCCGGAATACGGTAAAAGAGGCATGAAAGGCGCATACCGAGCACCGCAGCTGTGGATAACCCATCAAGGAAAACAAAAGTACTAAACAACTACAACATGAATCGAACACGACTCAGAAATTCTGACATGGACGACCAAGCTTGGCAGGAAAAATAAAAGATGAAGAAGACACATTGCAAACGCACGGAATCGAACGCGCGAACCTCGGTTACGTAATATATCCGCGGGACGACATACCAGTTATGCCACACAGGCGACGAGAAGTCTCAAGAAGGCGAAGCGAGGCGCGTTCCGAGCACAAATAGCTCGAACTTACAAGTGGACCGAGCACCCTTCACTCAACACTGAGGCTGCGCCAACCTATCGGGGGAGATTAAAATGCGCTGGGATGAGGAAAAGAGACACCAAACCGTCCGAGCGCACCAATCCAGACACCGAGCAACGGGAAGACCGTCCGACCACACCAATCCAGACACCGAGGGGGGGAAAATGTGTACCGAGCATAGGGAACGGGTTACCGAGCGGGAAGAAGGAGCATTTGGGGAAAGACCGACCGGATATTACGAAGGTTGGATGAGTAGGCACCGAGCGGAAAAGGAGCCGAGTGAGGAGGGCTGCGGAAGGGCATAGGGAAGGAGTAGCACGAGAAGGGTGGCGTTATCCGGGCAGGCGGGAGAGGGAAGCTGGCTGCGGAATTGGGGAGTATAAATACAGCATGTATGCTGATAGAAAATCATCTCGGTTTTGGACCCACATCCTCTAAAGCTGTGAAAAGCTCTATAGTACCACTCAGTCTCACCCAAAACAAACTGTTATCACCGGAAAACACTCTCTTCCTCCTCGGAGACACTTCCCTTCCTACACTGAGCCGTCTGTCGGTGAAGTCAGGTTATTATCGAAACCCAGCTCTACACTTCCCTATTCGATCCAACTCTCTTCCTCAACAAAAGAGGGTAGTTGAAAAACCCTCACACAAAGTGACGTAGCCAAGTTCGGCGTGTAGTGCTAGCCTAGATCGGATTATTTTGCCCTCGGCGAGCAGATAGGAGAAGAAGAGAAGGAAACGATTGGTCGGGGCATTATTGCAGAGAGGTTGAAAGAAGGGAACACTCGGCCAAGGAACCGAGCTTGTTAAAACAATCCCCGCCCCAGCCAAACGACCTGCACATCAAAACACCTTCGGAGTCGGACTATACGACCGAGGAGGCCCGCTCAAAAACACATATATTCATCTTGGTGTCCTCGATTCGGAGCCAGCATCATGCTCGATCGTCCCTTCTTGACAAGCTGTAGAGCTCGGTCCGACGACACACACTGAGAAGACTGTTTTATCTGCATTAAAACGTGGTAACCAGTTGTAAATTACACCTTCTTTACTGAAGAAACACACACCCCTACATAAAAACCACACTCCGATTTAAATAAACCCAGCACCGAGGTGCACTGTTCACAGCGACAGAAAATATTCCCCCTAGAGGACGTACACTTCTAAAACTATTCCGGGTTACCACCTCGCTCGGTAGTTTACGAAACCGCAGTCCACATCACACCGGAGTGCAACATGACCGGCAACGAGGCTGCCGAGGGGTGTGAAAAAGAACCCCTCGAGGAGGGTGAGTCGATCTTGATGGTCGACTTCGCGGAGCACGTGGATCTCCGCATGAAGGGCACGCAGGCCCAGCAGATGGCCGAAGGGGCCATGGGAGAGAAGGAGAGGATGACGGAGGGATCCGTCCCGGAACAATATCGCAAATACATTAAGGTGTTTGCGAAAGAGTCGTTTGATAAGCTACTGCAGAAACGACCCTGGGACCACGCAATTGAACTAAAGCCCAGATCAACAGCTGTAGATTGCAAGATTTACCCACTATCACAGAACAAGCAGGGGGAGTTGACCAAGTTCCTGGAGGAGAACTTGCAGAGCGGACACATCAGGCCGTCCAAGTTGCCAATGGCATCGGCATTCTTTTTTATTAAAAAGAAGGACGGAAGCCTTCGACCGGTGCAGGATTACCAGAAGCTCAACGAGATGACAATCAAGAATTGCTATCCCTTGCCGCTGATCTCGGAGCTAGTACATAAACTCCGAGGTGCGAAGATCTTCACCAAATTGGATATTCGGTGGGGATATAATAATATTCGGATCAAAGAAGGAGATGAGTGGAAGGCGGCTTTCCGAACCAACCGCGGCTTGTTTGAGCCGTTGGTGATGTTCTTCGGGCTTACCAATTCGCCTGCCACTTTCCAAACGATGATGAATGATATCCTTCGCGAGCTCATAAATGAGGGAAAAGTTATCGTCTACCTCGACAATATCCTTATTTTCACGGATACCCTGGCGGAACACCGAACAATCGTCAAACAAGTATTAGATATACTTGAGAAAAATCAATTATTCTTAAAACCACAAAAATGCGAGTTTGAGCGGTCCGAGATTGAGTATCTCGGAGTTATTATTGGCCACAACACAATGCGCATGGATCCCGTTAAGATCCGTGATATCACCAAGTGGCCTGAGCCCAAGAACCTTAAGCAGGGTGCAGGGTTCTTGGGATTCACGAACTTCTATCGAAGATTCGTGAGAGGTTACAGTGAGGTGGCAAAGCCACTCACACGGTTAACCGGGAAGGAGGGCTTCTCCTGGGGAGAAAGCAGAGATCCGCGTTCCAGAAGCTGAAGGACCGGATCGCCGAAGATGCTGTCTTGGCGCTTCCCACGGATCACGGGGAGTTCCGGCTAGAAGCTGATGCATCGGAGGGAGCGACTGGAGCTGTGCTCAGTCAGGAGCAAGAGGGGGGTGGCGCCCAGTGGCGTTCCAGTCCCATGGCCTCAGCGAAACGGAGCGGAACTACGAGATCTAGGACAAAGAGATGCTCGAAATCATGCTCATGCTGGATGAGTGGAGATCGCTCCTGATGGGAGTGCGGGAAACATTCGAGATTCTGACAGACCATCAGAATCCAGTATTTTAAAAGTCCTCAGAAGGTCAATCGGAGGCAAGCGCGCTGGATAGTAGAACTATCCGAATACGACTTCACACTTTCTCATCGGGCCGGGGCCCTGAATAAGAAAGCCGATTTATTATCCCGCCGGGCAGACCACGATCAGGGGAAGAACGACAACGAGAACATTGTCCTTCTCAAGCCGGAGTATTTCCGATCTCATGAGATCACGATGGAAGGGCCGGAAGCTGAGATCATGTCACAGATCAAGGCCACAAACGTGTGGACAAGAGTGTCAAGCTGGCGCTTGAGAAAAACCTCCCGGGATGGGAGAAGATTAACGACCTTATTTATTATAACGGTCTGATTTATGTTCCTCGCAACGAGGAACTTAGAAATAAAATTATTGGTCTACATCATGACTCGGCCCTGCTTGGCCATCCAGGGGAAAACCGAACACAGGAGTTAATAGAGCGAAACTACTGGTGGCCGAGGCTCGGCAACCAGGTTTCTATTTATATCAAGGAGTGCGAAGCGTGCCAGAGGACCCGTGTGCATCGGTATCAGCAGGGAAAGCTGAACCCACACAAGATCGCCGAAGGGCCATGGCAGATCATATCCATGGACCTAATCGGTCCGCTTCTGATCAGCAATGGCTTCAACGCCATACAAGTCTGGGTGGACACATTCACCAAAATGATTCACGTCAAGGCCGTGAACATGGAGTTGAACTCCGAGGGAGTTGTCCTGGAGGCCAAAGATATCACCACGGATCGCCCGACCAAGAAGCTCGACAATAGAAGGCTGGGGCCTTATGAGATTTTGGAGAAGGTCGGAGCTTCGGCATACAACCTCAGGTTGCCTGAAACGGACAAGTCACATCCGGTTTTCAACGAGGCACTGCTGACCAAGTATGTTGAACCTCCGGCACATCGGAGAGAGGAGCGGCCGGCACCGCAGATCATGCAAGGTCACAAGGAGTACGAGGTGGAGGAGATTTTGAAGCACCGCAAGCGCGGAAAAGGCTTCCAGTATTTGATCAAGTGGAAGAATTACCCTCTCAGGGAGAGGACGTGGGAGCCCAGGCGGCACCTATCAAACGCAAAGAAGATCCTTGATAAATATAACAAGGATCACAGGATCGAGATTCGCGCAGTTCCGGCCATGCCGGCCGGATACTGGGATTATTTAATCAAAAGATTCAAACACCGCGAGGAGTCGCAACAATACTTGACGAAGAAATTATTTATCCCAGAGACAAACACGTTCATCAAGATCAACGAGGACGTTGATTCTAGAGGGGGGGTAATGTCACGATTTGACCCCAATCTAATCGCTCCAACACCGATTGATGAGCACGTGACCCCAGCGCTTGTTGCACGAGCGCTTCACGCCGATGGCATAACGTGGGAGGACTTTGCTGGCTAAAGATCACACGGCAACGGAACACAATAGTCGTTTCCATGGACTATATTTGGTATTGACACTTGACACTTGACGTCTCCGATCACGATTCACCTGGTAACCTCATTGTATTATATACTTAGCTACTTAAGTTCTCACGGTTTGACAAACAGTATAAGTAGAGTAGCTATTCACTTGTAGTTCTTTAGTCTTTTATTCAATCATCTTTTTGAGACATCTACCTGCACTTCCCAATCCACTCTCTTGTAGAGTCGGACGCAAGGTCTTGACTGTGACATGACACGTGACTCAAATTACTGATTCGACCATTCGACCACGGCCGAAATGTGTGTGACACAAGCAAAAATCCGACCACCAGAACAATAATTTCCGATTTTATGTGTTGTGGACGTGATTTTGGGCAATTTCGAGGGCTGTGTGATGCAAAATGTGTTCAACCAGAGGATGGGTGATGCGTGACAAAATACCAATATTTGCTATCGACCAAGGGGGGAGTGATGTGTGATGTTCAAATTGAATGAAAAAATACAGTATCGGAAATCCCACTGAAAAGCCTCATCAATTTGAATTTATATTACAGCTGTTTGCATAAAGGATGGCAGTAAGCGGAAATGACGTAAAGAAGATCAAATTTGATCCGGCGACTTCGCCAGCTCATCTCGCCCTCATCTCTCCACCAAATGTAATAAATTTAGGTGTGTTCGAATTGCCTTAAGCAGGTGATTCTGATGGTACCAGTTTCAAGCCCCAGATCCGCTGTCAAAATCTGGCCATTTTCGGCATGGATCCCCCAAGCCGCGCACACTTGTCCTGCCCTTTGCGTGCACATCTCTGGCTCAATTCTCTCGATTCTAGGCGCGTTCGAAAGGGCTTTGAAAGGGCTTCCCAATGGTCCCGACCTCTCATGCTAGATCAACTTGGGGGTGAAGGCCACGGCACGGCCCGGCAAACTCGCACTTATGGGGTTTTTTTTTCCTCTAGAATTGCAAACACAATGTCCGCCCCAGGGATAAGAAAAGAACAAGTTTTCATTAGAAGATCGCGGGTTCGGACCGCGCTGCCGACATCATTTTTGCCATCAAATCACGACCAATAACGCGTGTTTTCAGTTTCATCGTCATTTGCTTGCCCTTTCCTCAGACTAAACTACGGCAAATATGTTCTAAAATCATTTTCCATAGCACATAAGTGTTTTAACTAGCTTGGGGGTGTGTTCATTTTGAGTTGAATCACTCAAAGTAATGAAATTCCGAATGCTGGAGCTAAGAATGCATAAATTCGGGTCTGTTTCATAAGGGAGTACCCTGGGTCACACCTATCATACCGGACATATATTTTCAAGTGTATTCCAAATGTCTCTGCACCAGGATCTATCCTATAATATTCCAGCTATGTACTGAGACAAAATTATGCTGAATTGCTTCTGTTGTGGTTGGAGACATAATAAGAGGGCCGAAATTGTATGGGGATGCGCTCAGCATCTGGTAGATCAATTATAGTGCCTCTCACTTAGTCACCACTACTTTTGTACAGGACCTAAGGCTCACGTAAAAAAAACCCTATTTTTTATTCCTCTTGTAGAAATGCTCCTTTCGATGTCGGCTACAATCTGGCTAGAGGGATTTGCCCTATCTAAAAAATTGAAGGACTTATAAATTTTCAGTCGACCGAAATTGGCCACACCTGCCAAAATCCATCAATTTCAGGGCGTGAGGCATACATAGGGTAAAGTATAGGTCTACTGGTCAAAATAACATGCAAGAGTCACATGAACACGCCTATGGGAGGTGTATTCCCTCGAACTGAAAGCCTTCACCTTGAACTGCGCCTCCTTTGCCCCCAGTCCGGATTGGTATGCCTCCATCCAACGAATCATCCGGTGCACCCATTTCCGTACGGTGCTCAATTGAACAGATCGGAGAGCTTTCGGAAGATTTTCCTTCAATGTTGCGAAAGTATAATCACAATTGTCGCGGAGATATTTCTTGACGGCACCCCAGAAGAATTTGATAAAGTTCAACTCACGGTGGAATTTGGGCAGGAAGATGCACAGATGCCCGGCCGCTTCGATGACCTCTTGAACGAGGGACCGCTGTTCCAAGAAATCGGGTTGGCATTCCAGAATTCGCTTTGCGCAACACGAGGTTGCGGCTATCAAAATTCAATTTTTTTCCGCGGCCAATTTGGCTGCTGTACAAAAGTAGCGGTGACTAAGTGAGAGGCACCATAAGAGCCTCAGTGATATCCTAGGGCATTTAAGACCTCAGGAATTCAACAGTTCGACATGCATACAGGAATTACATGGTAGTGTCCTTGATTTGGCTCCCAAAAATGTTTAAACCCCTTGAATAACCTCCAGAAATATTATTAACCCATAAATTCCCCCCCAAGATGGGTCAGATATACCCCATAAGACCAGCACGACCGAAAACGCGTGTTATTTGGTTATGCTTTGATGATAAAAATGATGTGGCGGCGTGGTCCGAACCCGCGACCTCGCGCTGCCCAACTTGAATTGAATTCTTTTTTTTTTCAGGTGGACGACATTATTTTTACAAATTGCAATAAAGTAACATTGAAGAAAAATTGTTAGACTACGTCGAGATCTGTGCCTAAACAAAAAAATTGAACCAGCCAAGCATAACCACCGTGAGAAATTTGCACGTGTCCACGACAGATTTGGCAGCTATTCAAACAGAACACAAGAAAACAGCCGGACAATGGCCAGTTTTGGGTAGTGTCAGCCTCCCTTCGAAACAGGAGGCAGAACATTACAAAAACAATACTTTTCGATATCTGATTTTTCCCTCGGAACAACCCGGTCGGATCACACAATCACTGATCCGCGATCAGCCGCTGATCGGCATGTCCGGCATCTATCGGCAGCGACAGCAAGTATTATTACACCATTTTAGATGTGTGCAGGACCTATACTACCAAAGGAAACACCCGGGCAGCTATGTACAGCCTACGTTATACTTGATACAGACCAGGAGTTCCGCGAAAACAACAGCTGAACCCGAATAGGCAACGCCCGATCAAATATTGATGCTGATAAAACCGCGGCAAGCGTAGGCCATCACAAGAAGGCTATCGAAGAAGTTAGAGTCATAAGAAGTCAGATGTGAGTCAGAAAAATGAAGGCAGTGTTGAAACATGGAAGTCCCGTAAGAGTCAGAGAGAATATGACTCGACATTGGAGTGGGAAAATAGCTCGATTAGGAAATCTAGAATAGTATATAAGGACAATATTTTTCGATAGTAAAGACACTTTTCCCCCTTCAAATTTCTCTGCCAATAACAACTTTTGTTGTTCTAAGCACCTAAGTTCTGCTCAAAGTCACCGGCCGACCCGCCGCCACTACGAATTAAGAGTGATCTGTCAGAAAACATAAGCACAGAGCTCGCCAGAACACGACGCACATCTGATCGTTACGTAATCACGCCGAATTTGGGTACTGAAGCCCATCTCGGACTATCCGAAACACGCCATCTGGGGTACCGATACCCATCTGAACCAAAACACGCACACGGTTGCCTGTTCTCATCTGTAAAGTCAAGCGTCGCCTGTCAGAAAACATAAAGCACAGAACGCAACAGGACAAGAAGTCCATTGGAAGTCACATCTGCAAATTACACACACCATCAGGGGTACCGAAACCCGTCTGAAACGAAACACGCACACAGTTGCCTGTTCTCATCCGTAACATCAAAGCGCCGCCTGTCAGACAACATAAAGCACAGAACGCAACAGGACAAGAAGTCCTTTGGAAGTCACAACTGCAAATTACGCACGCCATCTGGGGTAACGATACCCATCTGACTGAAACACCGATCAAGAAGACCGAACTGCGGCCCGAGACCCTCTCCCAAATAAGCTTAAGACTACCCCGAGCTCATATATTTTGGGTATAAACTCTACGTGTATACCACCTTTGACAAATACGAACCACCCAGGGAAATACTTGGATAACGATATTCCAGTTTAAATTTTCCTTCTACAAAAACTTTTGTAGCTGACAGTAGGCATCGAGATGGGATATACACAATCACAACCTGCCCTGAATTAAGTTGACATAGAGATTCTGGAAGGGCCGAGGGCCGAGGGGAAATCTGCCGAGACCAAACAGATGGACACAGCCACATGGACTTCAATGCAAACCAGAAGCTACAGGTCGATTTAGACATTGAAAATTGTTTTGAAGCTAGAATAAAACATTACTAAAATGATGTGCTCAAAAGAACTGCTCGAATACGCAAGAGAGGCAAAGTTAATAAATTGTAAAAAGAAAGACACCTAGCGAGACTCGAACACGGCCCACGATTGCGACCTATTTACAAAGCATGAACACTGCCACTATATTTTCACAGAATTTGAAGCAAATTTAAAGGACAGCCACTATTATGCATTCAACATAGCCACTAAATACCATAGCACAGCCCCTATTTGCATTGCAATCTTGAGCTGGGACATTTTTCACCGAGACCTCAAAAACCTCATGTTGATTGATTAAATAACGATTACCTTACAGCCACTTGCGGAACTTAGGGCACGGCCGAATTTTCTTCCATTTTAAGCTGTTTTTGATGGTTTTGACCAAATCCATTGCCCTGAGCTCAATTCTTTATGTATCTACATAACTTTTATATGGGCGGATTCGCGCTGCAATTCCGCAGGAGGCGTGGCGCTCCGATTTCCTTTATTATTATTTTAAAACGTATATAATTTCATAGTTTTTGATCAGGTCCACTCTTGTATGGGGAGACAACCTGCAAATGAGCTATATATTCATTCAATAATACTTTCGAGCTGTGTGAAGGGGACCTCGTTGTCCGAATGTGATTCTTGGACCTCATACACATCAGCAATGCTGTTGAATCCGAACAATTACAGTTTTGGTACCTGTTGCTTAGGATGACTACCCACTAAAGTAGGTGAAGGGCATGCACCTGCGCCCACTAAATCATATCCCGAAGAGTTCTTACAGCTCATATTTGTGCTATGAGCCTCCGTTTGGCGAGGCGACATGCCCCCAATATGGCAGTTACGAGTGACTCACATACATGTGATCGCCTGTATTGGGGGCACGTCGTGTCGCCGGACAGAGGTGCACAGAGAAAATATGAGTCGTAAGAACCCTCTGGGGTATGATGTAGTGGGCACAGGTGCATGCCCTTCACCCACTTTGTCAAAGAGCAGTAGCGGGCAGCCGTCCTAAGCAACAGGTACCAAAACTGTAAATGTTTGGATTCAACAGCATTGCTTATGTGTCTGAGGTCAACGAATCACATTCGGACAACGAGGTCCCCTTCACGTAGCTCGAAGGTATTATTGAATGAATATATAGCTTATTTGCAGGTTGTCTCCCCATACAAGAGGGGACCTGATCAAAAACTACGAAATTATATACTGCATTTTTTAAAATAATAATACAGGAAATCGGAGCGCCACACCCCCTGCGGAATTGCAGCGCGAATCCGCCCATATAAGATTTATGTAGATACACGAGGAATTGAGCTCAGGGCGAGGGATTTGGTCAAAACCATCAAAAACAGCTCAAAATAGAAGAAAATTTGGCCATGCCCTAAGTTCCGCAACTCGCTGTAAACTAACCTATCTTGTCCGACGGACACAAGTCGTGTCTGTTTCTGGGAAAAAATCATCGTGCACTGGCCTTTGATCTGCTGTCATTCAGATGTGCTCCCTCCCTTTTTTTCACCCTCCTAATCTCAGCAAACACTGTTCTTCCCATCTTGACTTATGCTGCTTAAGAGGTTAAGGCTTTCCCGAATCCCACTTGGCTCTTCGTTTCTGTGGTTGTCATACTTCAAATCGCAAATCTGGATGGAAAATCAGTGTTTACAGTCACTGGTTCCAGCTCCCGTGCTCGACAG
The DNA here is from genome assembly GCA_029378255.1 of Mycena rosella. Taxonomy (NCBI): domain Eukaryota; kingdom Fungi; phylum Basidiomycota; class Agaricomycetes; order Agaricales; family Mycenaceae; genus Mycena; species Mycena rosella. Next base: position 212,321 of record JARKIE010000129.1, read on the forward strand.
GTACCCTCCTGTTTCAAAGTTTTGTTTTGTTGATGCCCCGTTCACTCAAGATGCACACTGTGCCCTGCGGGTGCGGTGAACACGTGCACTCAATGCATATTCAATGTGTTCCTTGTGACACTTCTCGTCGTGCACGCACAGCCAGAAGAGTTCCAGACTCGGTGGGACAACCTACGAGCTCTGTCTAGCTATTTGCAGCCCTGTTTTAGTAGGAAACTATCTTTCAAGTAAAGATTATTTGAATCCAGTTCCGTGATACACTCGAACCGTCTCCGTAGATGTCCATCAGACACTGATTATTTGTACAGGTAGATTCAGGTTATGTTCTTGCAGTGGCGAGGAGATATTCATAGCGCACAATTCACCAGGTTGAAATCAGCACTGAATGTTCAGTTTTTCCCGGCCAGGCACTGCTCATGGTTGTTACGGAACCGGCTGTCGAATTTATCTTTCAATCTATACATTGTACACCATTTACATTTTACGACTAGTTACAATGATCGCTCCATCCCGCCTAACATTTCACAGATGCAGATAGATGATACAATCATGAATGCGAAAAAGAAGGGGAGGTCGGGAGGATACAGATCTGTATCCGAGCGCAAATACACGTTAAACAAAAGGGGCTAAGCAGCCCGAGAATATTGACATTGCAGGCACTAAGGGCGGAGGAGGTGGAGATCAAGCCATGGTTCTTGCACGGTATGAAGCGGTTACAAGGGAAATTGGACTCCCGAGCGGGCGGATATTTTCGCCTGTGTGACGGTGTCAGACGGGACAGATGGTACGGGTTCGCAGCGCATTGAATGTGGCTAGATACTGCGAGATAGAATCCTGTGACTGAGTAAGTAGTTACAACAATCACTGCATTCAGCGGGCCGGTAGCCGAAGCCACATGGAGCTGATGCTAGGTCTGGCGAGGTCTGGTGGTCCTCTGGTCTAGGCTCGGCTAGGCGGCTCCATGCGGCAAATATAGCCAGATCCGCCGAGCTGATGCCTTCAAGGGGTCGCTTACACAGGAAGGATAACCAAATAATCTGAGCTGGAATACTTGAAAGATATGCAGAAAGTACTTATAATAACTTCTGCATATCTATGGGCTCAGGGTGGAGAAAGCATTCAAAAGACACTGCAAAGATATTCTAATCTAAGAATATCTTCTGAATGCCTTCAGCATCTTTTGAATAATTCCAAGGCCGAGAAATGCAAAAGTTATTGTAAATACTTTCCCAATATCTTTTCCCAATTTTGCCCTGGGTTATTTGGTTATCCTCCCTGTGTTAGCCGCACTGCCGCGAGCTTGATGTTCAGACCTTGCCACATCAGCTGCCAGACCGCTGCATGCCGCCCACTTTCCGGCTCGATCCTGCTTTGCCTGAACCCTGCAAGCAGCCAACTCTCGCGTGTTGGACTTAATTATTCTACCTTGAAATGTCTCTGTGATATAAATACATCTTTGTTAAGCTTTTCACCGCCGATCCTCTTCTTCTGAGGTTGGCCTCAGGCTGCCCTGAGGAGCCCGGCATGTTTTGTTTCCTTCCTGCCCTCAACACTGAGTGGCACAAGATGTACAAAGGGGGAGACGGTGCCGAGCCCTGCCATCTATACGCAAGGGGCGGCCAGATCCAGTCGAGGTGTGTAGAGGTTTGGCGAGCCGTGTGGAGCCGCCTAGCCAGACATAGCCACATGTGCCTGATGTGACCTAGCCGCACTTTGCGGCCAGATCCGGCGAGGCCGGGCTTCGGCTATCAGGGTCCTGAACGCAGTGAATGCATAAATATCAACCGCTGTATCTTACCGTTAGTTCATCCCCAATGTCCATGTGCTTCGGGTGGGGATTTGTGTCTTAACGGAACCAGCTAAAAACTCGGGGTTTTGAGTGAGGAAATACATTGTGAAAGTGGCTCCAGAATTTCTCCAAGTGAGTCAACAAAAAGAAGGGAAGGCGAGTCGCGATCCGGGTCCTAATCACGCAATCCTTCATGGCGAGGTAAAAGTGCGAGGCCTTCAGGAAAACTGTAACAACTTGGGGGAACTAAGCACACCCAGAGGAGCCTGGACTGAAATAAATTGGGCCATAATTGCGGGAGAAACGGACACGATTCGCACACGGGGCCTACGCGAGCGGAAATAGGTTTGAGTACATCCACAATGTTGGATTGCGGTGAACATCCTATATGGCTTGAAAGCACTGTATGATCGCTTTCAAAGGCACTAACTCCCAGAGAGATCGATCCAGAACTGCCCCGGGAACAGACGCAACAAGCCACGGACGACACGAGGTGAAGGGGATTTGAGCAATATGAGACAATTGATCTAGCATGAAAGGTCAGAACCATTGGGAAGCGCTTTCAAAGCGCTTTCGAACGCGCCTAGAATCGAGAGAATCGAGCCAGAGATGCACGCGCAAAGGGCAAGACAAGTGTGCGCGGCTTGGGGGATCCATGCCGAAAATGGCCAGATTTTGACAGCGGATCTGGGGCTCGAAACCGGTACCGTCAGAATCGCCTGCTTAAGGCAATTCGAACACACCTAAATTTATTGCTGAACCTTTAGGTCTGGCTACCCTGGGGAACTTCGGTTTCGGCCACTCTTGCTACATGTGCAAATAAATTTCGTCACGCAACATTGGTCATAGTGAAAATAAAATTTAAAGAAATGGGACAAGACCTAGAAATAAATCAAAATGCAAGGCTATGTTTTTCAACTTCTTAACTGCTTGAATCACCTTGTGTGAGTCCATTTCATCGCCTGGAACCAATGCCATGCCCTGAATTCAATTTTGGGTGGTAGTCATTTCTGCTTTGTGGTCGGGCCAGCAGCGGGCGCGGAGAATATTAATCCCCGAAATTAATCACCATGTCGAGATCTTTGCCGAGGAAATGTTACCTTGCTTGTCAAGGTCTCTCCACACTCATAATTGGCTCTGATCTTGCCCCATCCATTGATCCTAGTTCTCCCGAGCCAATCATACAACTTTGCTGTCCTCGTTTACATATGGTGGGTAAATTTGTGGGTGTTACACAATTATTACGCATTACCGGCTAGTATTGCCACCCGGGTGCCCACACGCAGCAATCTGCAGGACCAACACAATTGAAGAGCGCAAGCAGGAACTGGAAAGACATCAAGTTACACTTATTTTTGTCAAGCAAGGTCTCTTCCGTAGAGTGTTCCAAACCGAGGAACAATCTGAGGGTGGATCTTCCATAATAATGTACCTGCAGCCTGATTTTCCATCCAGCAGCACACACTTTCGCGGTCAGCCGAACCATGCCGAATTCCCTTCTGGGGATATTACGTGGTTGGCTGGTTGGCCTCGATGGTCAAAAAATCAAAAACCGGCATATGTTCCATGATTCACAAAACAGTATCCCCTTGGATTTGCAAGAAGACTTGAGTGTAGACACATACAACGAGGAATTGAGATCGCCGCCCATATAAGAGCTTCAGTCTACTAGTCACTGTAAAAGCCATTGGCCGCTGTCCGTTCTGACTACTGTCCATTGAGAATTGACTCCGTGGTAGTTCAAGTTGATATTTCCTCTCTCAGTCGGTGAACCTCAATTAGGTCCTTGATAGCACTGGGCTGTTAAGCACGCTAAGGCAGTAATCACATTGCATTGACTTCATTGTCAGTATATTTTATTACTCGCACCACATACGTTGGCCGCTTGTGTGATTACCAGCCGCCCATTGAACATAATCGAACAACTGCATTATCTTGAAGGACGATACACCTGTCCCACCTCCCCGAACACACACACAATTGATATTTGGAGTTAGAGCTTGTGATATTTTGAGTTAGATTTGGTTAGGGTTTGGTTGAGTTTGCTCACCAGGTTCGCTGAGTTTGAGTCTTGATTTCACGGCTGCACTCAAGTGCACTGTTTCACTATGCTTATTTTGTTTGCGAAGGCGACGATGAGAACCGGGCCCTTCTCGAAACAGACCCGCATGTGTGCCCCAAATGCACCCCTTCTCTGCCTTTGGACATGAATCACCCTCAAACGATACTCGCTCACATGGGTGCACATATCCTCAATGATCCCACAATTGACCGTTCCACGCAGCCCTGCGGCCTTTGTCTTCGTCCATGGCCCATGTGCCAAATCTTTCTCAAAAAGAGCGGTAGTGCTGCAAACACACTCACGCTCGACATGGCCAAGTCGAGGGGCTGCCCAAACCTTGTTTACTTCTCTTATGGAACCGCGCTCATCTCCAAGGAAAGCTCGCCGTGCTCTAATGTTCCGCTGAGATGCACTCACTGCGACGCCAAGGATCCCACTGTGTGGCGCTATAATTTCAAGGAACACCTGATGCAGCGCCACCCAGATGCCTCGCTGGTGAAGTATTCCGATATCTGGACCCTCACCGCCGCCAAGATCGCTGGAATACTGGTGGTCTGGAATCTGCGGAACAGGCGGAAGAAATTAAAAAGGTTGCATGCTCTCTCGTGATTTCGGAGCCCCACAGCTCGTCTCGTGCTTTTTCGTACGTTCAAATATTCATTCAACGTTTCGGAATTGAGATTCCTCATTTACAGTGTCGAAAGCCAGCAGCTGTCGACAGAGATTGACAGAGAGTCGTCCCAACACGACTCCCCGGCTCCGACGCGCGAAGAGGATGATATGGATCTAACCGAAGCATTTTTTATCTGAGTACAGGGAAAATACCCCCGAATTCCCCGAGACGCTCTTACCTTCCGTCGATGGCTTCATGCAGGTGGACGGTGATGTCCATCAATAATTGCTGAGGCATCAACAACAGCGGTAAGTACTTGGCTCAAGTTTGCAGGCGTATGATCTCACTAGTTCTAGACCGACGTTGGACAGGCTTCAAGTTCGGGAACTGGTGCTATCATTCCTTTGACAGCGGTTTCACCCCCGGCAGTTGCTCAAGCTGTCTCTCCTATCCCTTCGGTAGCCCCCATCTCAATGCTTCCACCGCCGTTGACTACCACCCGGTCTGGCCGAAAACGGATTGCGAAGGATGTCGGCGACCTGTCACTTTGTATCTGCGGTAATTCGGCCGCTCCAATCGACCCGAACACCACTGGCCACGTGGCACGGTGCAAACTAGAGGGATGTGAAACGAAATGGGTGAGTTACAATCCCATTTCCCGCTTTTTCAAGCTGCTTTATTAATTGTGCCCATGCTAGTATCATCTGGATTGCCTTGGATTTGAGAGTGTATCCGATGGGTGGACGTGCGAAGCCTGCCTTCACTCGGGGGAAGCTCGCGCAGCAAAGAGACGTAGAGTGAAGGTTTAGATGCGTGGTTGATAGGCTAATTACGTGCGCTTGGGCGAACTTATTTAAAAAAATGATTCTACATGAATGAAATATGTCTCGCCTATCTGTGAAAGGTTACAACCGAAACCAGTCTCATCACAAATGACGGTGCCCTCCAAGTGCCCTCGGTGCCTCGCCTGATTACGAGGACTTATGTAATCGTTTTTGATCAATCGACATGAGGTTTTTGCACGCTAGTTAAAAAATGTCCCAGGTTTAAGCATGTAACGGATTTAGTGGCTGTGCTATCAGTATTAGTGGCAGTGTTGAAGCACGCATAGTGGCAGTGTTCTAAATTCTCTTCAAATCTTGTGGCTTAATAGTGGCTGTGTTTTGCTCGAGTAATCTGTCGCCTCATCGGGAGGGGTTCGAACCGCTCTCTAGGCAATTAAAAAATTACGGCTTTTTTTTCAACCTCCTTCAGCGCGTCGGCCCATACTCTTTTTTTTCTCAGGTAGTATGTGTCTGTAACGGCATTCAAATCTGATGTTGCGCCTACCTCTGCGCTCACATCTGCTCGTGCTCCATCGACTGGGTGTCATGGTTAACCTCTAGTTAAATTTCCAGACCCGGTATGGTGTAACGGTCAACCTGTAATTAAATTTCCAGATCCGGTATGGTGCAACGGTCAACCTTTATCAAAATTACGGTGCAACGGCACCCGGATATTAACAGCACGTTCCTCGCCACCTCTGTCTTGCCCCGTCCCTGCGCACGCTTTCCATATGAAGTCCCTCGGGGCATTAAATCGGATCTTCGATTGTACTGCGCGAATATGCGAATCCATGGAGGACGCTCGTCCCCTGTCTGCCCCTGTCGCAATGCCGATGGAGTTTGCCATTTGATCTTGATTCCTGTGTCGCCGCCGTGAAGGTAGGTCACATCTTATTTCCTACGCTCCGTCGCTGATTTCCGCGCTTTCAGGAAACATATTTCTTCATCAATGACATCAAGCACGGACTATTTCCGGGACCCACGCCCGAGAAACAGTTCACCATCCCGTCCGTCCCGATGATGCGCAACATCCCCGGGCACCTCCCTCCCGCCTTCACACAGATTGCCCCCGGCGAGAAGCACAAGTATTTCGTGTGCCCCCCGCACATGTGTCAGCCCGCGCTGTGGCCCGACTTGGTAGATCACTAAGTGCTCTTCCCCATTCGTTCCCTTTGTGCGCTGCTGACGCGCTGTGTGTAGGATGAAACATTCAAGCGGGAGTCTTAAGTCCACAAATTACAGGCACGCTTGAAAATGAGCTCTCGAGCGAGCTGCCCCTCCACTTCATGTAACGAGAACCACACATGGCTCTCACCAGTCGCCCGGCTCAGCTCTCCGTTGTCGTGCCTCAGCCCAGGCGGAGAAGGGCCGATTCGAGTTTGTGGGGGACAGCAAAATGTACGCCATTGCAGGTGGTAACACTGGGCGGCGCGCATTTTACCCTGTAATTTGCGTACAACGTGTATCCTCACAGCCGCGCAATATGTATATTTTGAGCCCCACATCTTCCCTCTAACCTGTTCTGACCCAACAGTTCATTTTGGTCGTTCTAAAACAGCTTGGCGGATTTAACTCTCAAAGTCCATTCGGCAACAAAGTTGAGTCAAATTCCCATGCGCAAGACTGAGTGTTTCCATATGAATCCAGTCCCAATTTGTGCTCGCTTGGTTTAGCGATCTAATACTCTCATAAACACCGCTGCACGCTGCTCATAGTGCGGTTGACCAGCGGAGGGCAGTGTCTGCGATATTTAAAACTATCTAAGCTCTGTAGCCAGCACTGAGTCGCCCGTTCGACTCGGGCTTCAACCATGTGTTGAAGTCTAGACTCGACGAGCCTCGCCACTTGGCGCTCATCCCATCATTCCTTCTGCTGTATACATCATTGATTCTCCATTGTCTACAGCTATAGTCTCCCATTGTCTACAGCTACGTATCACCGCCTCCATACAGCTTATTTACATATATAACGACTTACCTCCCGGAGACGTTCCTCAGCCGTTCACTCATCTAGTGTCCGTCTGAGGTTCGTCTCCTTCTCTCTTACTATTTCTTCTCATACTTACGAGTATTGTAGTATTATTCCAACAGGTATACAATATAGCCGTTCACTCATCTAGTGTCCGTCTGAGTATTATTCCAACACCATGTTGTTCAATTTTGGGATCTTTTTTTTCTCCGGAACTCAGCACTGTCTCTCTCGTGAATTCGGCGGTCGAATGGAATTAATCTGAACGCCTAACCGGGATCAATCTTGAGCTTGCGTGGCAGGGATTCCGGATCATATTGGTCAAGCCTCAATTCACACTCGCTTGCCTTTTCAAGCCGATCTATTCTCATAAACCTCGCATCCACGCTACCATTAGCACAGTTCAAGGGCGGAATTGTCGGGCTATCTCTCGTTCAAAACTGTGACCAGCAGGAGTGGCCTGTTCAATTCGGGCTTGCCCCATACGTCGATCCCCTCAAAGTAACTCAACTCCATTTTGTTTTTGGGCCTCCCGCCATGCTTGGTAAATGGAGCCCACCTGGAATATAACCTGCCTGTGAAATTTTGGATCTATTATCTACGCGCGATTCACCATTCTCCATTTTTCAGTCCTTTTTCTTTTTGGTGCGATGATACGAAAGTATCAGAATAAATTCCGAGATCCGCCCCCGTTTATTAGATGCGGGACGCTTTACAGCAAACCTGCCATGCGTCAAAATTGGCAGCGCTACGGGACTATACCGCCGGCAGGAATCGTCCCAGTTAGGTTTGGTAAACTCACAGCCTTGAACCTTTGAACATGTTCTTCGGTTTTTGGGTGGTACTACTGAGGTACTGAGGTTCAAGATTAATTGGAGGATGATATATGTTGTGTTATTCAACGACCGGAGTGAATCCATTACCTGAGCTGGAACGGGTCGTCAACAGGATCTATATTGACCTCACAGCTGAGGACAAGTTTCCAAGAGTTTGTGCCCGCTCCCTTATCCTGCGGTTTGCGTGGACATTGCGCTTGTTCCATCTCTCTGTGTGTTTCCGTATTTTCAATAGGTGTTTGTAGTTCATGGATGCTTAATAGAGCGTCATTTACAATAAATATACCGATGAGTTTCAGTCTGATCGTGTCGTATAACACAATGGAAAGGATAAATAGATAAAAAGGACATAAGTACGAGTTTACCGGGCCGGTGCCGTGGCCATTACCCCCAAGTTGAGCGCGTGCAGGAAATTACTATATATGGTGCGTGGGAATGCTTACGTGGTAGGTAGGTAGGTTGGCCGAGAAGTTCAAAATAAAAGAATACGGCCCTAGTGGATTTTTTGACGGATCTGGATATCCTTGGGCGGAGGAGGGCGAGCATCCACGACATGTCACATGGTAACGGTAACACGGAGTTGTCACGGTAATGGGTGATGCGGATGCCGGTGGTGATCCGGCGCACGGACCACAGACGCCTTTTGGTCGCGTCTGTGCGCTGCATTGGGGGCATGTTATTGAGGATTGGGAGATTGAAATCCCCGAATGAAGGTGGCTCGCACCTGCATCCCGTGTGTGGCGTCGAATCGCGGCAGGCCATCTGTTCGACTCAGACTCGGGGCATACGCTCGTGAGTCGTGACCAATGCCTTTTTCTAGGGCCTTTCGTCTGTTAATCCGCGGCGGGAAAGTAGCGTACAATTACATGTACGGCGGGTGTTTTTCTCTCTTCTTTTGCTCTCGACAGAGGCAATGTTGTGCCTTAAAGTTGTGTTTCGGGGTAATTGACTGCACGGCACGGTTTTTTTCGAGGACGTATCCCACTAAAGTAATGTCGCACGCAAGTGAGATTATTGTCGGGCACGCATCAGACACTTGTGTACATAATCAACCATGCACAATAACGCCCAATCAAGCCCCGAACGCGAATCGGTCCGCCCCCTCCGTCCACTACGATTCTCTTCATGATGACGGTCAGCAGGATTCGCTTGTTCGACTCTGCTGGAGAATGTGATTGGCTCATTTTTTATTTGATTTCAGGGCAGGGAAGGCCTTTGGTCTTTTCATCCGGGCGCGCAATATAATTCAAATAAGTGAGGTACATGGGTATTGAGTTTTGAGTTTTGAACATGGATTGCGCGCGATGGACGCGGGTGTTTTCGGATGGATGTTAACACTTTGCAATTTCCATTTTAGCCAGTACGCCGCAATCTCTGCGGCGCGCGACTTGGACGGGGAAGATCTCGCAATTTCCTGCTTTAAATTTGGATCTTCTCTCCATTATCTTCCCCTGTAGCCTCAATTCCTCCCGCCCCACCAGTTCTACCTCATCTCACCAAGTCCAGCTCGGTGTCTTCAGCAACTCGGCGGTGAAGGTATCACATCCGCCACAATTGGCAAGTTGAGAATTGGATATTATGCGGAAGTCGCCCGTTCGACCTGGGCCCGAGTAATGCAGTGTTGAGGGTGTAGACTTCTTTTGGTGTGATATCCCGTGCGAGGCTGCGAAGTTTGAATTGAACACGGTGAGTACTACTCGCTCACTTTCCGCCTCAACGTGACTTCCGAAAAAGGCGATTTTGATCGCGGCAAGTCGCGGCAATCAATTCCGGCAAACTTCGGCAGCGGGTCATCTGAGCAAGGTCATTCATTATATTCAATGTACAAATATATGCACTCGATGGCTGAGCCTTGGCTGCTACATAGAGTCTGTAGTAAGCAGAAGAGTTCACACAATAAAAATTTACTAGTTGCCCCTGCCATTCCTCGGGGACATCTCAAGTCTTGTGGCGTTCCCTACTGCGTGTCGTGGGAGCACTGAACAGGAGGGGCCAAAAGACTTAGGGACCAACAAAAATAGGTATGCAGCCCTTTGAGGGTCCTTGACGGACAAAACCCAGGTTTTTAGTTCACCCTCTGGTTTTTCACTGAGATGTATAAATATATATATAGATATCTAAAGAGTTCAACCAAATATTCAACCAGCCTCAGATATATAAAGATCTCCAAAGATATTGAAAGATCTCTGGAGATGCCCTAATCTTAATATCAACTTCGGAACTTTCTGCACAGCCACAATCAACATCTCATGCCTCGATCTTTAAAGATGTAGATCACAATCATTTCCATCGAAAGTTACTATGGTTGCAGACAACTTTGCCTCTCTTCAGAGATATTTCAAGATCTCAATGCTCAATGTTAAGGTGCGTTACACCGATCACTAAGTTCACTCTAGGTAAACCTGCACGTCTCCAGGGGAGATGTATTGGCCGTGTATAGAGTACAAAGTAAAAGGTAAAAAGCCCTGTTTACTACTGTAATTACGGACTATATAGTGGGTCTAGTGACCCGCGATCATAACAGAGCCAACTGCTCAATAATAGATTAGATAATAAGCGGTCGTCGCCCAATTGGGACGCCGTTCGTAACACTCTCCCTCGTAAGACTGATTCCAGTCTTCCCAAGTTAAAGGTACGCAGTATCGAATCAGACCAATATTCTTATATTTCAAGAATGTAGTACAATTGTCATTGTATATCAGCACGTAGTAATTTCAAGAAATTGTGATCGTATTCCTACGCAGCGATGGATCTCAAGATAGTATGTGTCGGTCGTGTTCAGATCTCGTTGTCCGGTGAATTGAAATACGCCGACCCGAACGGGGAAAATTCCAGATTACTGGATTGAAAGGATAATGCCGAATTAGCGGCGGTCGTGTTCGGGTCAAAAAACACGATGGGCTGAGTCGTCGTAAACGAGTCGGGCATGATCATCGATGGGTGAATACCCTGTCCCAACTGCGTCGGCCCCGGCGCCACGGGCCGTGGGTTTACGCGTGCTTTTCCGCGACGTTTGCCGGAGATGTAGGTGCTGGGCCCGCTAGGAGCCGTTGTGGTGTTGCGTGATTGCTGCACCCGCGCCTTATTTTCGGCGAGAAACGGGTTAGCAAGTCTTAGAACATTTCTGTTCTCATGGGGGTATAATTTCAACCCGGCGTCGAGTTGCTTCTGGAACACCGAATTGGGTTGCCGGCGCATGCCCGAAAGTTCCGAGTGCTGGAGGTGGGACAGCTGGAATGCTATCACATTGTCGGCGGAGGATGCCCATGCCAGCGTGGGAGGGCGCGGAAATAAGTCGTCTTCCTTTCGGAAGAATCCTGCTGGCTCCTTCCCGCCTGCAGTGGCGCTGATTAGGTCGGATACCTCATCGGCAGTCCACCCTGGTGGGGCGACCGGCCGATAAGTCCAGTCATGAAGCCATTTCTGGCCAAATTTGAACGCATCGTCGACCATGGCTTCGGATACCCCCATATGAGCGAAACTGGACACGACCGTATCCATAGTTGCGTTGGCCGCCGTCAGTGGGTCCCAATGCATGGGCGTAAAGAACGTGGCGGGCGTTAGCCTGCGTTCATGAAGTCGCGTTCGGTAGAGCCGGGGCGTAGCAAACAGCTCGATGAACAGTTTCTCGAGTCTCACGCGAATGGATCGATAAGGTTCCGTTTTGTCGCCACGGTTTCCCAGCGACAGCGCTTCCAGTAATGCGAGTCCGCGGACCAGACGCATGTCGAGCGTCCAACATTTGTCTACAAACCCACACCCCGCGACGTCGTGTACTTCGCGGAGTTGCATGAGCAGCGCGCGAGTCTTGGGATCGTACGGGAGATCATCCCGTTTGAGAGACATCAAGCGGTGTTTCTCCGCATTCGTGGCGTCCTTGACGCCCGCCAGCTTGCGCAACATGTCGCAATACCAGTCCATCATGTAAAACTCCTCCAGCGCGAGCTGCTGAACGATGGTGCGGTCCTCGGCGGGGATATCGCGAGCGAACGCATATATGAAGAAGCAGCGGTGTGCGAGTACCCAATACGGCTGTCCCGTTTTCACGAGCCTCCAGTGGGTGTTCCATGTCTCTACATCCGCGGGAAATCCCTTCGCGTCGACCTCATCCATAAGTCCCGGCGGCGGAGGCACTACGCAGTTAGCGAATTGTACCCCCGGCGTCCGAGTGAAGTGGTGGTTAGGCCGGCTCATGCTAGGGTTCGTATTTCTGGCGACGTGGTCGCGGCGTATGTCCGCCTTGGGCGCACTCAAGCGCGCGGACAGTGGTTGCGTCGCGGCTTCCGCCGCCTTGCTCGATTCTGCCATCATCGTCGCGCTCGCCACCGTGTCCGCAGCATATTTAGCCATCACTTGCGCGCTATAGGGGATGGCGGGCATTCCCGCGTGAGTCGTAGTTCCCGGGATTTCTCCCATTTCGTGGTCTGCGTCGGCTTCACGTTCAGCGGGCGTCGCAGATGCCTCGGGAGTGTAGCGCGGCCGCTTGTGGTCCGTCCCCGCACGTCCGTAGTCTGTCTCGTCGAGCAGCGCCGATAGGTGTCTGATTTTGTCGCGCAGACTGTCGTTTGCGTCCTTGAGGTCGTCAGCCTCGTCCTCTGCATTGCGGCGCCTGTCGTGCGCGTCGTCCAATTGTTCTTTGAGCTGGCCTATCTGCTGGTCCAACAAAGACTTCTCTTTACGCACATCATCCAGCTCCTTGTTCACTTTCGTGTCGAGGAGATCGGCCATCTCGTTCGCGGCCTCGAGACGCTGGTTGTCCATACGGAGCTGCGCGACTTCGATGCGTTCGTCCGCCAGCATGTACAGTTTGCGCAGCTGGAGAACAGCTTTTAAGCTGCCTTCACCCGAGCCAAATTCAGTGGCGACGTGGGCGGTGTAGTCCTGACACCGTTCGCAGTCAAGCGCTTCAAATTCCTTCTGCGTGTAGTCCTGTTCAGAATCGAAGCAATGTCCGCGGCACATCGGAACCATTAGATTCTCGTTGAGGTACCACTTGCGACTGTCGAACCGCGCACGCAACTTGTCCTCCTCGTCCTTATCGGCGCCTTCCAGCGCCATTATACGCGTCTTTGGGTTGCCACGACGGTGGATTCCTCCCCCACGCATCGGTTCAATCAAGAACCCGCGTTCCCCTTCACCGTCATTAGACAGTCCCTCCAACTTACTGGATTCCTGCTCACCCGAGCTCCCAGCGCCGTTGTCCTTCTCCTCGTCGTCGCCGTAATCCAGCACATCGTCGGTGTCGGCGGTCGGGTTATCGACTTCCATTGCGGAATTATCCGCGCCCGTATTCAAAACCATATCGCCGGTAGACGAAAACAATGCTTCAGGTGGATCCAAGAGACTTTGATCAAGCGGCACTGTCGTAGTTATCGCTGGGGTGGCCATGTATGGCAGGGAGTTGGGAGTTATCCCGAGCGTCGCCGTGGTTAAGAACGAAAATTATATGCTTACTAATTCGCTCCCACAGGGACCTGCAGTCGCCCACCGATCCGGCAACTCCGTCTACAATCAGATCTTATCTGATGCTTCGCGGTCGCGTGCTTCTCGCATATCAAATCCTTTCCGCGGCGTTATTTCTTCTCTACCGCGTGGCTACGCGACTTTCTTCTTTGGCAGTTTCTGCCACCGCGTTACGCCATGAAGCGCAAAATACTCATCCAGTGCGCTGAGCAATTTAACAGCATTAAACTGTTCCCATGTTGTGTCACCCAGATTCCACTGCACGTGGAATTCTACGGTATTACCCGTCCATCTGTGTGACAATATTGATGACACCAGCCACTCGTCCTCGGCGGGCGCCCCGAAATCATACGGATCCGGTTTATACCGATTAGGAAACGTGTTGTCGCAATTAGCGATATATGGCCTTAACAGGCTCACATGGAACCGATTGTGCACTCGCCTTGAGGCTAGCACTTCTGGTAATTCAAGTTCGTAATCAGAGCAGTGTGGGAATCCTTTCTGCACCCGGTACGGCCCCACAAATCGCGGTAGCAATTTCGACGCTCTTCCTTTCGGAAGTGCCAAATTCTTGGTCGATAAATAGACCAACGTGCCGGCCTCAATCGGTGGATCGGCCCGTCGGTGCTTATTTGCTTGGACCGTGGAGAACACACGCGCTGCGATAATGGCGTCGTGTGCCTCGGCTAAATTTAATAGCGCTCGTTCTGCAAATTCTTTTACCCCTTTCGGCGCTTTCGCACCCGAGGTGAACTCCCGCATCATGGACGGCATGTATCCGCGGGTTAATTCAAATGGTGCGTAGCCCGTTGATGCTCCAATGCTCGCATTAATTGCAAATTCCACCATTGGGAGTTTCTCAACCCAATCTTTCTGATCTGGTCCTACAACCGTCCTCAAAATCTGTCCGATGGATCGATTTGCCCGCTCTGTGGCCCCGTCGGTTTGGGGATGGAACGCGGTGGACATCAGCAGTTTAGTGCCTAGTAATCGATGGACTTCCCTCCACCATGCCGATGTAAATTTCGAGTCCCTATCCGAGACGATGGACTTAGGTAGCCCATGTAACCGTACAATTTCTCGTACAAAAATGACCGAGAGCTCCGTGGCTCTGGTGGTAGTGTTTATAGGGATTAAATGGACTTCGTTTGTAAGTCGACACATTATAACCCAGAGGTAGTCCGCCCCCTTCGATTTGGGGAATGGTCCCATGAAATCCATGGAGATTGATTCCCAAGGTTTCTCTGGGATGGGTAGCGAGTGCAATTTACCCGCAGGAACCTGGTTCCCAGGCTTGTTGGGCTGACATCCCTCGCAGCTATCGCAGAACATGCGTGTCTCTTTCGAGATAGTGGGCCACCAGAACCAACGGCGCGCGTAGTCTCCAGTTCGTTGTGGTCCGAAGTGACCGAGTGTTTGATGTGCTTGATCAATAATTGCCCCGCGCAATGTCTGCTCCCCCAGCGTGCCGTTAGGCACACACAACACCTCTTCGCCGCCGCGATTATGGGTATATATTAATTCTTCACGATAACTGAACATCCCAAATGACGCCGGGTTGGCGAGGATTTTTTGGAAGAATTTATCGTCCTTATAACCAAGTTTAATGGCTTCAAGTAGTTTATCCTCCACTGCTAGAGGTGCGTTCACTACTTCGGTTCGCTGCCGCGAGTGGAACACGGTGGGATTGTTCCCATTGGGGTTGCTCTCCCGCGTAAGCGGTCGTTCCGGCTCCGCCGCTGCTTCGAGCTGCGCAACTTCCACATCACGTGGTTCAATATTTTTATTCAGTCGCGCACTTCTGCGCCGGCCTTCCTGACACAGCTCAATACGAGCCATCTGCTCCAATTCCTCCATTCGATCGTCCGGCAGATCATCCATTTCAGGGTCCAACCGGATGTCGGCATTAACATAGTCTTGTATGTTATGGGTCTCGTCCCATGTATCATTTTCGTAGTAGCGGGACAGGCAGTCAGCCGTTTTATTGAGTTCACCTTTAATATAGCGAATATCAAAATCAAATCTGGAAAGGTATTCCATCCAGCGTGTCTGCCGGCCCGTAAGTCGCCGCTGAGTCTTGAAGAACTCCAGGGCCTTGTGGTCCGTGACCACATGGATTCTGTAACCCATCAATTTATCTTCCCATTTAAGGAGAGCTTCAAGAATTGCAAGCGTTTCCTGCTCGAATACCCGGTAATGGTGCTGGGCTGAGGTGAATTTCTTCGACATAAACCCGGCCGGGCGGCACGTCTGCCATGTTGGTCCTTGACCATACATTGCCCCAAGTCCCGAGACAGATGCGTCACAAATTACCCAGATGGGCTCATCAGAGCTGGGGTCAATTGGGCACAATATTGCCGTTTTACAGCAAATGATCTTAATGTTGTCAAAACATGCTTGATGGATCGGGTGCCACGCAAACGAGTTACCGTTCCGCGTCATTGCCGCGAGCGGTCCCGTGAAAGCCGTTATGTCTGGGAGAAACTGAGAAAGGTATTGTACCAGTCCCAAGAATCTCTGAATATCGTGATACGTGCGTGGCTCACGCCACTCGCGAATGCGCTGCATTTTATCAGCGTCCGCGTGCAATCCTCTGTTGTCAATTAAGTGACCTAAACAATCCATGCTATTGGAGTACAGGTCGCATTTCTCCTTTTTCAAGTAGAATTTATTCTTCCGGAGTGTATCAAACACTTGAGCGAGATGCCTCTCATGCTCCTCAATGGAGTTTGAATAAATGAATATATCATCCAGATATACATGGACAAACCGTCCGATGAATTCTTGAAAGACCATAGTCATGATCCTTTGGAATGTAGCTGGGGCGTTACAATCGCCAATCTGCATGGTATGGCTAACAAACGTGCCGTATACCGTGGTAAACGCGGTTTTCCAAACGTCTTCACTCACAACGCGTATCTGTTCGTATGCGTCGGACATATCGATTTTGGAGCGATACCTCGCTCGCGCACAATCCATCCGAATCTGGTCTTGGTCGGGGAACGGAGTGACGTCCTTCAATGTATTTTCATTGCGTTTTCGGCAATCTATAGCAGTGCGCAATAACCCCGTTTTCTTGGGTATGCATAGCATCGGCGCAGCTTGGTCGGTTTGCACCGCCTTCCACCAGCCTGCCCGGACATATCGATTGATTTTCTCAATCAGTTGTTCCTTCATCGCATCCGGGCATTTCGGTAAGTGATAATTATACACTTTTGCCTCATCAATTAACGGGATTCGGTGGTTAACCTCTCGCAGTGGTGGCATAGTTTCAGGTACACCTGACATGATGTCCTTACTAATGTCCATCCATCGTTCTCGTAGCCGAGGAATATCTTCCTCAGTTAATTTCACCTCACCGTTATTGAGCTCTTCGGCATGAATTTCAGCCGCACGGGTGAATATCTCCGCCAGCTTCTGTTTCGTTGCTGCAGGTATCCGAATTTTGGTCGTAGGTGCCGGTGGTACCGGCCGCGCACTAAGTATTTCTACTCGATATTTGTTGGGCACATTTGGGTACCGCTTCGGAAATCGAACTCTTGAGAATTCTTGCAGTATTTCGGCGTGTTTCTCGCCGTCTTGTGCTATGATGTCACCAATTTCTTCGAGTTTTACCGAGTTATGGTATAATGGAGGTCGCTCCATATTGACAGCAAACTCCGAGACTTTCTCCCGATGATATTCGTCCGATAGCTGCTCCGGCGACTTCTGTGACCGTCCCGGAGGTGCGGGCACTCGCGGTCCCGCGGGCACTAGTCAATCGTGATGGGACACCCGACGCGCCGCATTGCGGCGCTCCACCTCGGACGATTCCTCCTTCTCGGTGAGTGTCGTAGCTGGCTGTCCACGAATTGGACAGTGTTGAACTCAAAGTCAAGCGAAATGCCATGCTTTCGCATGAATTTGGTACCAATGATGGCATCGAATCTATCCAAGTTGACAATGTCTAGATATTCGTCACTATGAATGGAATCATATTCCATGTGGGAAATTGTCCCATGATTTATTTTGGAGCGGCTTCCCGCTGTCCCCAGTTGCAACGTCACCGATGTTTGGATTGGAAATACTTGGATACCTGCGACCCTTGCAAAATCGGGGCTGCACGCTTCTGTCGTACACCCGGAGTCAAATAGCGTAAACGCCATTTGCCCATTAATCTTAACATATGCAGTCAAGCAAAAGTTTTCTGCCTTAGTTCGGGCAGGACGAGGTTGCGACTTCTTTGCTCGTTTCAAATAAACATTTCGTTTAGCGGGCTGACTAGACCGTTGAGAAAGCGAACTCGCTTCTCCTGTAACGAAGAGAAACTCCTCCACTTCCTCCGTGTCCCGTTGCCACAGGATGTGATCAGCCATCTTCCTGGCCACCTTGTCGATATCTCTATCGGAGATGAATTCCTCATCCGACCAATCATCGCACAACCCAAACAGCGAGGGCTCAGCCTTCACCGGAATTGGTTGGTACGTTGAATTACCATCACTTCCGTATTGCAGATCAGCATCGGTTTCGGATTCATCATTTGAATATTCTTCCTGTAGGGCGGGCAAGTCGGCCCAATCCTCCTCGCGCGCATGAGCACATCTCTCATCATTTTCATGATCGGAATATTCACTGTATTCTTCCAGTGTATATTCTCCTTCCGAATTATTCGCGCTATCATCCCGCGCATTCCGCATTTGTTCATCCGGATGATTCGCGAGCACCTCAATTGGAGGTTTCTCCGATCTTTCTTCTGGCTCCGACAAATCATTCACAATCTCTCGTGCAGCAAACATTTGCCCTTTCAATGGCGGGTGCTCCGGCTCTGGGCACTGATCCTTGTAGTGGTTTCCACCACACCGATAGCACTTTATCCCCGGTTTAACCGGCGCGTTATTATTTTGATAAGGTCGGGCAGGCCTTGGGGAAATTCCTCCCCCATCGCGACCTCCTGGTCGCGGGTATGGTTTGAACGGCGCATTACCGCCTTCGCGCATAACCTTGTCGCGCTTGACAAGCCGATACAATTTGTGCTTCAGCTCCTCTCGCTGTACTCCCGCTAACCGTGGCGCCTCTCGCGCTTCGTTCGGTTTAAGTCGCGAGTCACCGCGACCGCTGGTACGTGTAACAGCATAACGGGCCATTACGCCCTCTTGCCATTCCCAATTAACGGCACATTCCAATATTTGCTTAATGCTGCAATATTCAGCAGTCACATTTCTGCGAACAAGCTCCTCAACCATCCGTTTCGGCATGCGCGACATGAACTGATTTTTAAATGTGTAAGAGTCTGGTCGTTTGACCATCCGTCCTGCGTTGTTCATAAGTTCATGGTAGAACGCCGCTATTCCCATTTCCGGGGAGTACTTGGTGGCCCAGAACGCTTCAGTTGCGTTCTGTACTGCCGCCGTATCAATGAACCGGTCGTAGAGACCTAATACCACTTCAAGGTGCGTCCATTTGCGCTGTTGGCGCCCGATCCCTGCAACATTTGTTTCATACCACTCCTTTGCAGCACCAGTTAAGTGGTAAGAATGCATTTCATGTCTCCTTTCGGAGAATTCCGGTCCAGCGAGCCCCAACAATTTGAACCAGCGGAATATCCCCGTAATATGATATTCAAACTGTTTAATATCTTTAGCCCCCGAATATTTCTCGGGCTGCGGTAAACGAATCTGCCGATTCTCGTCAAAATTGATTCCATGGGACACGGGGTCCCCAGCACTTCCTCATACATCAACTTGAATGGTGCGTGCAAGGAGCGCTTCCATTTTCGTTGCTGCTTCAGAGGCACTCCGGCCATTACAGGGTCACCGGCTTCGTACAAATGCAATTTAGCAGCTTTCGCTGCACTTGCGTGATGATTACGCCGTGAATTCCGGCGGCGCCGATGTCCATGCGAGCGGTTGCTCTCATTCGCATTCCTGCGGGGTGTATGAGCGCTGCCCTTTGATGCCGACGACGACGACGATGAACTATCGTCCGGTTGTCCTCCTGCGGCCGCATAGTGTGCACCATTACGGGTCTTTCGACCCCCGTTATCAATCGACCCCACACATGCCGTTACTTCCGAGATTGTAACCGACGCCGGCTGGTCCCATGCACTGTCGGTCGTTTCGGACCTGGAATAATTATCCTCGGGCTGGTACGTGGGGTCCGAATCACTATTATATGATGAACTGTGGTACGACGTACCCGACGAGCTGCCGCTCGGCGATCCCGACGGCGAAGGTGGTTTACCTCCTTCGCGTTTACCCGGTTTGGGAGGCGCGGATCCTCTTCTCGAATAAAATCCACTCGCCGGTTCTGATTTCACCGGTATTTGGTTAGCCAAGTTATTGGCGGGCCTCTGGCCCACGGATTCATTTCGATGGTCAGTCGACTGTGACTTGCGCAGGTTAGACGTGGACTTATCCATCCTACGCGTAGATTCCGCGGTCGGAATTCCCATCGACGCATTGGGAGATTTGGGAGATTTATCCCCCCCTGGTTTCACTGACCCACTGGACTTTCGTCCATAACCCACCGAGCTGCCTCTGCTCGGAGCCGATCCCTTGGCGTACGGTACACCCTTCTCATCCCAATCAATATTTTGATCGGGAATTGTCGTGTCCTCACCATTCGCGATAGCCAGATATCGCATTCGTTGAAGGATGATCCGGTCCGCGAGCGTGTGTACCACTCGTTCGCGGGGCGTGGGATTATTGCGTCCGTCCTCCGACGGTCGTGGAGCAAGGAATGGACGTACCGACTTAACGGTAGATTGAGAGTCGCTACCGCTGGACCGTGCGATCGATCGAGCGCGCGCCGAGGACCGCTTTTCTTCCACATACTGATTCAGAATATTGCGGCGGCGGTCCGTGTCTGCGCGCTTCTCAGCGGCGTGTTTTTCCATCGCGGATATCTCCGCTTCTTCGTGCTCCAGCAAACGACGTGCGGCTGCATCGCGTTTTCTGGCAGCTCGGGCCTCTTGTTCTTCTTGTTGCTGAATTTCTTCAGCTAATTCTCGATCCGCCTGCTCCTGTAATTCCTGCACGAGCAAGTCCTCCGCCATCTCACGATCATCCGCTTCACGCAGAGTGCGGAGATGGTTATCGTTGCGTTTCCACGCCGCGATGCGTCGCCGATATTCAGTCGGCGACTCATTTTCGCCGCGCTCGCGCGCCAACGCCGCTGCCGCCAATCGGACGTTGTGATCGTCCCAATTACTGCGACGCGGTTGTGATCCAGCGTCCGATTCTGCCGGCATATCTGCCAAGCTGCGTGCGGCCGCTTCACGCAATTCGGCGGACTCAATGGAATCCGCTCGATCGCGCCGTTCCTTCCCCTTTGACATCTGTCCGCGACTTCTCGCGAGTGCGGACTCCAAGTTAACCAGCACAGGTGATCCCGTACTTACTGGATACGGAGAAGAGCTGGGCAGCACCGATGAACGCGCGCTACCATTTGAAACTGACTTGGGTGCCGATTTCTCAGTACGTTGCGCAGGCGGCGACGGTGGTATGACCGCGTGAACGAACTCGATGCTCGCGCGTCCTGGACGCGATTGCGGCGCTGATTCATGCGGCCGGACGTCTTCATCGTCCGATACCTCTTCGACCGTGGCGCGCTGGTCCTTTGAAGCCGCTTTCGCTGCTGACTTACCTTTTCCAGATGTCGTTGCGGCATTCGTGCTCTTATATTGCGCTTGAGCTGCCGCCTCTGCGATGGGCGCATCGTGTCCGATCTTGTTAGAGCTCTCTTGGAGCGATACAGCGGCATCTCTGCCGCTGCGTGTATTAGACAGCGCCGACAAAGTCGACGCGAAGGGGGAACCAAGCTCGTGAGAGCTGGTCGCCGTGACATGTGAACTTAACGGCACCTGGGCTTGATCGCCGTGCACCGCCTCTTGATAATCAGACGGAGGATCTCCGTCATTGCCTATCCGCGATCGTGACGGATCTCCCGGCGGCTGCGACGATCCTTGCTGGGCGTCGTTCAGCTGCCCTGATTGAGCGTAGTCAGACGCAGGGTCGGACTTGCGCTTATTTTTCTTGTTCTTGTTGTTCTTGGCCATGGTAGTAGCTATGAACAATAGAGAGTTTTTTCAAGCTTCGTCGTCTGTCGACGACAACGCCAATACGTAGAACGTAGGGTTTAAAAAAGTGTTAAGGTGCGTTACACCGATCACTAAGTTCACTCTAGGTAAACCTGCACGTCTCCAGGGGAGATGTATTGGCCGTGTATAGAGTACAAAGTAAAAGGTAAAAAGCCCTGTTTACTACTGTAATTACGGACTATATAGTGGGTCTAGTGACCCGCGATCATAACAGAGCCAACTGCTCAATAATAGATTAGATAATAAGCGGTCGTCGCCCAATTGGGACGCCGTTCGTAACACTCAATTATCTGGTACAATTTCAGGTGACACATCCCATTTAGGCATGTTTCAGGCACCATCTTTAACCGCCGCGGCCAGATAAGGCTGCCCACGCCCATGTGGAGCACTTGCTGCACTCTTTGGCCTGGCGCTTGGCATTCCGCTGAGCCCGTTACTCATGATACTCTGCAGATAAGAACCAGATAAGGTCCGCCCATGCTCCGCCCATGCTCCGCCTCCAGATAGTAATAGGTCCAGTTGTGCTCAGATCTAAAGTCAGTTCCCCCCTCCCCACGTCTGAGCCTATCGAGAATCTCCATGTTGCCTACCAAATTCTGGAGTGCAACGTCATCCGCTCACTCCGCACCCAGTGAGGCGACTCAGCCCAGCTATCCCTTCAGGTTACTGAGGCACTTCAGTTCCTTCAAGCCGCAGAACAGGTACTCCTCCAATCCCCGCTGATATGCTGCCTGCTGATCCCCACCCCCAAACCAGCATTGAGCAGCGTTTCCAGCGAGTGAATATGGAACTCTGCAGCAGAGCATCACCGCCATGGTATCTCAGCTCGACGAGGCTCGTCATCTCTCGTCGGATCCGCCGGAGGGGCCAAACCTAGTTGTCTCCCATCGTGTCACCACAGGTGGGCGTCCGCAGATCGAGATCGACCGCGGGTTCTTGGCCCAAGCCCTGGATCTCCGAGGAACGTCCCATCTCGCTGCTGTTTTCAATTGCTCCTCATGCACAATCCGCCGCCGAGCGCTCCAGCATGGTCTGGTCCAACCAGGCCACCCCGTCTATACTGACACCCCCTAGGCCGAGGGAACTGTCAGCCGATTATACTCCTCGACCCCTCGGCCCGTTTCTACTCTTAGCGATGAGAATCTTGATGCCCTCCTCACGTTGATCCTGGAGATATTTCCTGACTTTGGGCGTCGCATGCTGAGCGGCTGACTGAAAGCTGGTGGCCATCATGTACCTCGTGCACACATCACTGCTTCTTACCTTCGTGTCCATGGATCCCCGGGCCGCTTCGGCCTTCGCTCCATCCACCGCCGGCCATACAAGGTTGCCGGTGCGAATTCCTTGTGGCACCATGATGGCCAGCATGGTAAATAATTGTCCTAGTTGTTGCCACCGGTTCTGAACCCTCTTTCATTAGGTCTTATTCGCTTCAAGATTGTCATTCATGCCTTCGTGGATGGCAAATCACGCCTGGTAACCGGCATCCGCATCAGCAACAACAACACCTCTGCAACCATCCTTGACCTTTTCCGTGAGGCCATTGCGCAGCATGGCCTTCCTAGTCGCTTGCGTGGAGACCACGGTACAGAGAATGTGCTTGTCGCTGCATTCATGGAGGATGAGCGCGGGGTGTTGAGGGGGTCGTATATTTGGGGCCGGTGCGTCCTTTCTTCTTGTGTTCCCCCCCTTCCTCATCTAAAGTTCACCGCCCACCAGGAGCGTTCACAACACCCGCATTGAACGCATGTGGTACAACGCACACATGGCTTTGGCCAGAAGTGGAAACAGTTCTTCACCGACCTCGAGGTTCAGCACGGCCTGAATCCCCAGATCCCCGCGCATATCTGGCTTCTTCATCATCTGTTCCTCCACCACATCAACAACAATGCACAGGAATGGGCGGAGGCATGGAATTCCCATACGCTCAACATCTGCGGTGAGCATAACCGATCTCCGCGCGATATGTTCCTCTTCAGCATGCTGCAAGATGGGCCCCGTGGCATCGAGCACCGCACTCAGCCTCTCGATGAGCATGTCGATAATCCGGAGATATATGTTATTGACTGGGACGTTGCTGATGACCCTACACTCATGAGCCACCTGCTCGAGGAGAATCCACAGGAGTGGGAGGAGCGCAACCCGTTTGCACCGGGGTTAGACACACTCTCTCATGTCCCTTGTGATGCACCCAACTGCCCTTTGACCACGGAGCAGGTCGCTGTATTGGATGAGCGGCTAGCAGCTATCGTCGATTTTCGCACCCGTAGTATGCATGTCAGACGTCTTGTTTGGAAGTCGGCGATGGAGATATGTGACGAGTTATATGGCTAGCAATCAAATCTTAATTCTACCCATCGTTCGAGCCGCCATTTGAGTCTCTTTTTCTTACTCAGCAGTCAATTATTAGGACACATTGAACTTGCGCCATGAATCAAGTGCAGATACATTGAATAAGGGTAACAATTACATTCGTGCTGGGGGATATGCGACGTACATGAATGCGTACTCATTGCGTGTGGAATTTGAAGGAGGCACACTCTCTCGATGTTGGCGCTGCACATTCACTACAAAATGAACATTGGATAAAGATTTGCAAGGCACATCACACACCTGAGGAAGGAGCACCACCCCGACGTAAACGATGTCGGAGAAGACGGTGGCTTTGGCGCCGGCGATGGAGCTGTGCAGGAGGGGGAAGAAGATCAGGTAGATCCGAGTAGTCAAGTCGTCAACCAAACCAGGCCCGATATTGAGTTGGATTTGGGTGGAAGGCCTAGGACAGTACGATCAGGGTTATTATTGCATGAATAGCAAGGGCAGAAGACCACAGACAAGGATAGATGTGCTGGAAACTCAGAGCTAAGGAAGGCAGCGTAACTGTTACGAAAGAAACAAAATGAAAATAAACACACAGGGGCCCAAGGTCAGAGTAATCATGGTGGGTAGCACCAGCATCGCTCATTCGTGGGCTACAGGGTTAATCAGCACTGGAAGAATGGAATAAAAGATCACATACAAAGAACCAGTGTTGTGCTCGACATCGGGGTTGTGAACCGTGGAGCTGCGGACTGGAGGGTGAACCGGATGCAGGGGAGGATCCATGGAGAGATGGTGGGTGGGTACTGATGCTCAGAGTTCCCCACAATATATATAGGAAGCAACACAGGGGTCATTGGGCAATGATGTAATGGGCTTTGCGATTGCGATCACCTAGCGGCTAACATCATTGCAAGCGCTAGGCTAAATTTATCCTCCCCCTTCTCTCTTTCTACCACCATGCCGTTGGAACGAGTCCTTGTTCCCATTCACCTCCCCAGGCGCGACGCAAACCTCCCCACGCTCTACTATGCATACAATCATCCTTGACTTCCTCTCCCCAACAAGTGCATCACCGCCATTTTTGACCCCTCCACGCAACCAAGTTCATCCGGGCAGACTGGTACGCATATCACCATGCTGTGAGCTGAAAAATTGTAACTCTGGGGCTAGGATATTTGCGCCTGAAAGGCACCTTCTGCATCTTTTACGGGCACTTGCTTCACTCGATGCCATGCTCGACACTCTGATTACTTGGAGCGGTATGATTTTTTGTGCCATTTTTCCACCATTTTTCTCATCGCTCGTAGAACCTGTATGACGTATTGGAGCTATCACTCCCAAGCTCAGGCCTCATTGCGTCATTGTCTACCATTTTTAATATAATTCAGTCCCCTGTCTTTACTAATTTCGATCTTGTCAATTAAACGCTTCTCGTTTCTTCCTGGCACATTATCCGATCGTTCGGCATTTCCGGAGATTTCTCAGAGTACCCCAAGGCTACGGGAATTTTTCCGGGCCCCTGTGGTTGCACACAGGTCAGTTGTATATTTAATTCTGTCCCCTGTCCTGACTAATTTCGGTCTCGTTAATTAACCCGATCTGGTCGCTTCAGGACGCGTTTATCCAGTCGGTCGGCTCCCCGGAGCTCCCTCCGACCACTCAAGCCTACGTAAATTTTCCGGGCCCTTGTGGTTGCACACAGGTCAGTTGTATATTTAATTCTGTCCCCTGTCCTGACTAATTTCGGTCTCGTTAATTAACCCGATCTGGTCGCTTCATGGACGATTTTATCCGTCTTTCGCGTCCCCGGAGCTCCCTCCGACCACCCCAAGCCTACGGGAATTTTTCCGGGCCCCTGTGGTTGCACTGTTAAATACCCCACCCACCAACCCCACCCACCATCAACATCCTGCCTCCCTCTCTTCCCCCTATTATCGTCCTGCCTCCTTGCTCTCCCCTTTCGTTCCAGCCTGCTAGCCTGTGTCCCACTGTCCAAATGCTCGAACAGGAACTGGTCGAAATCAAACTTCCCGGTCAGTGTCATGTATTCTCTATCACATCGGGCACAGCTAACCTTTTCCCAGGGCGAGATCCTGTTCTGCCAACTTTATATTACTCCATCGGCCACCCGTTGGTCCCTGAAGGCAAGAGATGTATTTTTTTCATCCACAATACCTCCCCAGCCGCAATGCGCACTGTCCACGCTTGGGAGAAGAAGCAGCAGATTCCGAGCGCAACTGAGAAGGGAGACCTTGATGCTCTTGGTGCGCCTGCGTCCCTATTCGTCTGTCATCGCATCTAACACCCTCCCATACTGCAGGGCGTTTCGAAGTCCCAGAGGACATGTTAATCTTTGCATGCGACTCTGCCAGCACCGATGCCAGCAGTGATGCGTTGC
Source organism: Mycena rosella (assembly GCA_029378255.1). Classification (NCBI taxonomy): domain Eukaryota; kingdom Fungi; phylum Basidiomycota; class Agaricomycetes; order Agaricales; family Mycenaceae; genus Mycena; species Mycena rosella. The sequence goes on from JARKIE010000129.1 coordinate 238,673, forward strand.
AGGCCTGGCTGACTCCTGCGTGCGTGGTTAAAAGCCTTCAATTTCCTTCTTCCACTAATCATGTTCATCCTAGCTGTCTTGTCTCCCAAGAAGCTAGGACTCAGCTTCAGGAAGCAGCAGACGCTGCGATGGGTCCTTCCGAGTCTATCACCCTCGAAGCCCCCGTCCGTGATGCGGAAGGTAACTGGTCAGGCGGTCTCGCTATCGAGCGCGGTGACGGGCGGTGCAAGCCTGTCAAGAAAGATACCCGGTGCTACACCCTCGCCAACTCGTATCAGTCGCAGAAGGGTATCTGGTCACCTGCGCAGACATCGAAGGTGAATGACTCATTTGACGATAATAACCTCATGCGTCGCAATCTCAATATTGTGCGTTACCATACTCTGCTTCTGTTCTTCACATGCTAACTCCGTATTTTCGAGGCTGTTTGCACCATTCCCGATGGCCGCAATGCAGCAGATGCCAGAGAGCACTCGAAAAGACATTGAAGACCACACCAGCATGCTCAATATCCCGGTGCTCGGGTTGCCCGGGAACACCGCACACAATACCTTGCAGTTGAATGTTGCGCCGGAACAGCCATATGGCAGCGGTGCGCCTCCTTCTTACCATCCATCCCCCGTTAATTTATATTCTCCCAGAGAAAACTTTGGTTAACTCCCTCGGATTTTACGGGGGCAACCACAACAATAACAAGGACAGCCCGGCACGCTTTACCAATATGGTGATGTGCTCGCGTCTCCCCGATACCTACACGCTAAGCAAATTTCACATCCCCCACCTCGGAATCTACTTCACGCTTCGGAACTTTGACTCTGCCAACTTCTGTGGGCTCAATTACCACGGCGGAACTCCCCCGATTGCGCCCCAGGGTGTTGATGTTGCAAACGATGCATATTGCATGACCTTCATCTTGTACCCTCCTGAGCAGATGGGTGACGGGCTTGGGCATGTCGTCGTCGGGGCTATGCCCACGGCGAAGGACCCTGTGCTCAAGATGTCAGCGGAAATGCAGCATGTCGAGTACGGTCCTGGATATGGGGCGGTGATTGATCACCCATCGCTAAATACCCATGCGTCGCGATCCAAAAAAACCCCTACCTAGTGATCCGTTTTCATTTATCATCCTACCCTTCAGCGACGTGTCTCCCCACCAGGGAGTATAGAGGGCCTTCTGTCCCAACCGGGGGTCATGAGTTTGCCTCTGTTTGGTATCTTCGATCCGCATTAAGCCAACGACGTCGAGCATAGGCTGGACGCCGTCCATCACAATGAGCAACAACCTTCATGTAAAGTACAAAATATAGTAAAAATAATACATAGCGTTGTTCCTCCGATCGTTCCGAGTCCTCACCCCTACTCTGCGTCCAGGCGTCCGACAGGCCGGGTCACAACTTCGCGCACAGGGTCATTCTCCTCCCCGTCCGAGCCGACCTCCAGTTCATCCTCTACCTCCTCCCCGTCCCGCTCGCCATCGCTGACCTCGTCCTCCATGCCTCCTCGTCGTCCCCCGCCCTTCCGACCCGAATAAGCTCCGCCAACTTCGCCTCCGCCCATCGTTCCCCAAACCGTGCAGCGAGGTTCGCCTGCAGGACTGCTTGCCGGCACGCGTACGCCTTCTCGCCTTCAGCTTGCGGACCATTCTCCAGGCCTCGCAGCCCCACCTTCTCCTGCCACCAGTCCGCTCGCCACATCAGAAACTGCTGGCTCCGTCGCATCTCCTCCTCCAAGAGATCCACCTCTTCCGACCACCGCAGAGACCTGGCACGCGTCTTCGCCCATTCGATTACGGGAGCGCTGTCAATAAAAGAACCATCAGTAGAAGAACTACGCTAGACGTGCTGTGTATCCGTACCTTCATCCTCCTGCTCCGGCTCGCCTGCCTTCCTGCTCTCCACCTGTGCCAGCCAAATCCAAGACATCGCCCGTACCACTCTGCGCTTCTTCCCCTCCCCATCGACACTGCGGCAGTTCCTTCCCGCCTGTGCTTCCGCAACCTCATGTCCCGCTTCTTCCCTGCGCCGCCCTCTGCGTCGATTCCCGCCTTCACCATCAGCTTCCCCATCGCCTTCGACACCCCTGCCTGCCTCGCAGGGTCATGCAGCTCCCTGCGTGGCATCCCCCGAACGTCGTCCGGCAACAGCTGCTTCAGCGTCGCCGCCCACTCGGTCCGCCTCAGCTTCTTCCCCAGCACCCCGAGCGCTGCCCACGCGTCACGGTATGTCGCCGCCGCCCGCCGAACCCGCTCGTCCACCAGGTCGATCTGCGTCTTCGACCTTGTATTTGCCCTCACCCCCCTCACGAAACCGGTCCTTGAGCTGGTAGAGGTGGGTGCGGACGAGAAGATGGCGGCGAACGTCGTGTAGGGCTTCGTTTGCTTGCCCCACCCGCAGCCGGTACTCGAAGGTGAGTATCTCCTCCGTGCACCCATCCTCTGCGCCCGCCCCGGCAGCCCTCCGCTTCAGCGCCGACGGCAGCCAAAGCTGGATGTTGTGGACCTTCACCCCGGGATTGGCTGCGCGTTCGCCTTCTGGGCTCGTTGCTCATCGTCCTCTTTTGCGCAACGTCTCGACGACGGGGAAGAACAAGCGCTGGATATCCATCCAAGCGAATATCTTCCGCCGCAGCTTGCTTGTGTGCTCGACCATCGCGGTCCGCTGTTTCTCCGTCGGATGGAGCCCAGTCCCTGCCGCGTCGAAACGGAGGACTCTCCTTTATAACACTCGTCAGCGACCGCAAGGTATGATGAAGCTGTTGACTCACTGCTGCTCCTCCAGCTGAAGGCCCATGGATATCAGCTCCGTAACATGCATATCCTCCCCGCACCGCCCCTACTCACTTCGATCCCCTTGCTTTCCCCTCGCCCGCTGCCTCCTCCGCCAAACGCCCGCCGCACCTGAGCCAAGTGGTCATCCTTCTTTGCGCTAGCGAACGGGTTTGGCTTGTCGCCGTCTGTCTCCCACAGCTCCGCCATCTCCGGTCCACTCCGCCAGCGTCTCCTCCACAAACGAGGCCTCCAAATCCAGCAGCGCCTGCCTCGATTCGACCATCGCGGGCACTGCATCCTCCGTTCGCTCCAGCATGGCTTTCCCTGTACCCTTCGTCAGACAGTCCAAACTTCCCGACGCCACGAAGACTTACCTAGCGCGATAATCTTCTTATAATTCCAGTCATTGAAATGATCGTTAAGTGTGTCGCGCCGCGCCCCTGGGCCCATCTCTTTCGTGCTGGTCGCAAGAGGATTTGCGTTGGCCCACATTCGCTCCGGAGCCTCTCCGTCCGTCCACCCCACAAGCGCGTCAGGTTGAATGAGTACTTGAGGTTGCATGCTTCAATGTGCGCAGGAAGGTGAAACTTAGGGATCAGGAACGTCATGAATTTCCCCTGGCCGTCCAGCATGATTGTCTCGTTTGTGTAACCTATCATGCGGTTCCATAGATTAAGGCGCCACTGACATGCGATGTCGTAGGAGACGAAGAACCGGACCAGGTCTGTCCCCACGACGCTCTTGAAGAACATATAATCCATATTCAAAATATCTGAGAAAACGGTCAGCGATGTGTCGTCTAGCCAAAGCCAGCTTTACCTTTCCCCCAACTGAAGGTCCCCCACCGGTTTGGACGCTTCATGTTGTGGCGGGCACAGTCCACCGCGCCGATACCCGATGACGCCGTCCCCCGCGCCTCGCGGTCCGGTTTGTCGACCGCGTCGTGCGCCACACAGTGACTGCGCTGAAATTCTTGTTAGCCTCACTCAATGGCATGCGCATATTTACTGACCTCCTGCACCTGACCCCAGTTAGCCTTGACGTGCACCATATATGCCTTGACCTCGCAAAAAAAAGCGTAACCCTCCCCCAGCCCTGGGTCCTTCTCCTCTGTCGACACGTCCTTCCGTTTCAGCCGGAAGTTGGCGTCCATTGCTAAGAACAACGCAAATAGGAACCTGCATCCCGTCCATTAGCTCTGGCGCAAACAAAGTCGAGAAGCGGTCTTACTGTCGCTCCTCAGGCCATTCTTTCCAGTCGTCCGGCAAATTCTTCCCCGGCTGCGGACACGCCGGACAGAGCAGCGCACACTCGCCGTCTTGCGTGTTCGCCACGCCTTCGGGATCGTGGCCCCGGCCTGTCCGTTTGAGCATCTGCAAGTGTCGCCATTCTCGTGTCATTCGTAAAAACTCGTGGTAACGGTCCTGAGAAATAGCCCGTTAGCCTCCGCGTTGCATATGTCGATCGACCGGCTCACCTTGATTATTTCCAGGCCTGTGTTGTCTGTTTTCCTCGCCAAACTGTAATAGTACTCATAGGCGGAGCACTTCGACTCGAACGACAAGAGATGGAAGCTTCGTAGCATGTTTATTGTCGCCGCGCTTCTCGGATTCGTGGTCGTTGCAGGGTAAAGCCCAGCGCGCAGCAGCTGCACTGTCTGGGAGCCACTACTGGCGCACCCGCAATAATCCAAATTGATCTCGTGCACGCCGTTCTCTTGAACCACCACAAAGGCGTCCCCGGAGGACGGACTAGGATTTGGACAGCGGCGGTCACGCTCGTGCGAGTGCCCTAGCTGCACACGCTGTCCCAGATCCTTGAGCATCTTTTTTTGAAAAAAAATGCCCGTCCATTCCTTTTCCGCCATGCGTTAGTAGGGGCTGTTGAACCCGATGGGAGACCTTACCTGAAGCCTGTGGAATGGCAGTTGCTTGTGTCGTTTCAAAACGCAGCCCGCGCACAACAACTCCCCGCCGCCGAAACAATCCTTGCAGCGATAAGAGGCCTTCCCGACGGAACAGTCACGACAGATCGAGTAGCCGCGATGGTCCCCACGCCCCTCCAGCCGGAGCAGCTCATGAAGGAAAATTTCCAAGTGGTCTTCTGCCCACTGACGAAGTGGGTCATCCTGAAACAGACGGCATTAGTTCTCGTTCATGCATCATTAAGCGTGTCCAAACCCACCGAATCTCGTAGTGCTCTGCCCTCGTCGTCGTCCTCAAACGTATCGTATACTGGAAGCTCGTGGTCCTCCTTCCGTAGGTCCGGCCGCAGCACCGGCGCCTGCGCTACCGGCGCAGCGCCCGCCACGTTCACCACAGACGATGTATGGCGGACCCGACCACCCGACATTACATGCGAGGTTTCGCGAAGCATCTCCACTCTGGCCGTCGAGCTCCCGTCCCCTGCGATCTGGGGCCCTTCATCCACCCGCGGAAACCGGTACGTGGCAGCTTTGCGCTTTTTGGACATCATCAACAGCGGGTGGCGTACAGGAGTCCACGAAGTTGTGCGGCGCAGAAGTACAGGAAAGTGCGCAGTAGGAGGGTGGAGGCGTCGCGACAATATTCACGCGGAAATATCAGCCTAATCAGGGCACGCAGATCTGATCAGTTTTGGTACGTTTCAGTCCAGAGAGCTTTATACCTATAGATTTGACCCAGAACCCAAAGCTCTCGCTGAGATAGATGGCCCAGAGATCCCGTTGTGGTAAGATATACAGCGAAAATGAGAGGCGTGCCAGCGCCAGCTTTTCGACCCAGAGAGCGTGACGGTCAGGTTTTTTAAGTAGAGAGAGTTGAACAATCTAGAAACGGCGCGCCCGAGGCGCCCCATACGAGGCGCCCCGGCGCTCAAGAGCAAAGCAGAGACTGAGAATTTGAGAGAGCCAAGGAGAGAGCCAAGGACGGTGTTTGATCGTGATTGCACATGTGAGCTAACCGTCCTAATCCGGCCTTCACCTCTCGCCGCTCGCTCGTTTGTTTCCTGCTCAATGTCGGCGCCTCGAGGACTGCGTAACGCGGTCGTAGTAAGTAACTTCCAGTGGCACATAACCCCTGAAGCATTGTTTAACCAACTTCCCTCCAGATGATACAGTCCTCGGGGCCCAGCTTCCGCCAATTTGCTGCCATACACCATGAACTCGTCCCTACCCTCGTAGACTCGCACTTCTGGCCCCTTCTTATTGCTGAAAATGCTGAAGAATGTGTTTTAACGACCCTCATGGAACTTCGTACCTCCGAATGGCGCGATCTCGTCGTGCGTATCCCATGCACTCCCTCTCGTCTTTCCTCTTACCTGCGCAGGCATGGGCGCAACGATATCAAGTCCGAGAAACGTCCCCCTCCCTAGTTACCATCAATAAATTCCACTTACTGCACCAGCACGTATGTTGTTGCTTTTGAGACTGGACATCCCTCATTTGAATCCCCACTCCGGCAGGCTGCAGCTGCCCTCCCCTGGCTTCGCGACTTCGAAAACGAATGGCCACTCACCGTCGCCTGGCGCCGTATTGATGGCGCGTACCCGGCAACGCTGATTCGTCTCAAATGATGCGACGCTGGCGCAATCATTTTGACTCACTTCGATTGTTTCTGATCACGGCCGCTGTCCACTCTACTCATCCCCTACGGCACCTCCAACTCCGTCCGTTCCTACCGTGCCCTTCATGCCCTTCAGTGAGTCAAAGTGCACTTCCCCGATCCAGATACTCAGTTTCCTCGCAGCCGGCGACCTCCAAAAGGGTGAAGCCTTTCAAGACCATCAATTCATATTCCCTTCCTATCAGTATTGCTTTTTCTGCTCCCTGCGCGCTGTGTTACTGATATTCCCTTGTTAGCGCCGTTAGCCACGTTGAGTTCTGCTGCCGCCTCTACATCGCCTCCGACAGCACTGTGTCCGTTCTTGGCCCGCCCCTCGACGACGACGACGAACCCCCCCTCTCGAATCCCCCTGGGACTTGCCCGCTCGCTCCCCACGTCCAGAACTCCGCGCCAAACTTTGATACGTATTCGGATATGCAGCGTACTACTATTCTGTAAGACAGCCGCAATCAATTCCTTTTGAAGTTGTATGTGGTGTACGCCAACAATAAGTTTATACTAGCGAAAATATCTCAATTGCGACCATTATACGCACATCCTTCCCGGTAGCACAACGTGTAAGTGGCCCCATGCCTATTGAATGTCAGTCCACGGATATTATGGCAACGAAACACTTACTTGCACAAGAAAGTGTTTGTCTTGTACGCATAAAACCTGAGCACGGTAAATTTGCGGCGGATCTCGACACTGTTATATGTTGGCTCCTCGAACTCAAGCGCAATCTCGTCTTCGAGCTTCTCTATGAGCCGACCACGCCGTTCAGCCTCCATCTCCGCAATAACGTTTTCAAGCTTCGCTACGAACTGGCAGTATTCTTCCTCCGCAATCTGCGCCTGTCTGATCAATCAGCCCAAGTCCAGTAAAGCGCGTACGATTACTCACCTGATTTTCGCCTCTTCGACTGTAGACTCCGACATTTTTATGTGGTCGCTGTGGTCGCAGGAGAGGGGAGACAGATGATCTTAGATTTATCTCTTGATTGCCGTTTTTATGAGGATCACGAAGGTTT